>CM051267.1:82886-334257 GCA_027921565.1 Artemia sinica | reverse complement strand
TATATATATATATATATATATATATATATATATATATATATATATATATATATATATATATATATATATATATATATATATATATATATATATATATATATTTCTGCTCGTTTTTGTTTGACTCGATTAATTATCGTAATTTCTGTTCGTTTTGGGTTTTCTTTATTTATCGATGCTGATTTGTGGTAGTTTCACGCTTGGTAGATTATTTGATTTTATTTTTGCTAATTTTTTGTTTAATGGAGTTCTTTACTTTTCTTTGAAAAACTTATTTTGTGGAAAAAGTTTTTTTTAAATTAATTTCTGTTCGTTTTATATTGACATAGTCTTTTCAGGGAAAAGAAAATAATACTTTAAATCTTTTTATTTTTTAATCTTTTTATTTTTATTTTTTATTTTTATTTTTTATTTTTTTATTAAATCTTTTTATTTATTAAATCTTTTTATTTTTTTTGGATGTGTTTTGGAAAATGGTGGGCGTGAGAGGGGCGTTAGTTGCTATCCAATCACTTTCAACTATTAAAAAGGCACTAGCCCTTTCAATTTCCAATTGAATGAGTCCTTTTGAAGTTTCTACGACAACGCTTTCAATAAAAACTTTATATGCCCCAGGGCATAACTTACAACCCTTGCCCTGAGGACTGTGGGGGGGGGTGTCATCCTTAAAGACCTAATTTCCAAAACTTTCAACTACGTTGAATAAAATGACTATCTAAAAATTTGGATTGGATGTGTTTGGGGAAAAGGTGGGAGTGAGAGGGGGGTTAGTTGCCCTCAAATCACTTTCGAATATTAAAAAGGGTAATATCTTTTTGAATTTCAAATCGAATGAGCCCTTTTTCAAGTTTCTACAACAAAGATTTCAATAAAAACCTTATATGCCTCCAGGGCATAACTTAAAATTCTTGCCCTGAGGGTTTTGGGGGAATGTCCCCTCAAAAATATATTTTCTATCTGGAAATCAACTACGCTGAACAAAATGGCTATCTCAAAATTTTTATTGAATACGTTTGGGGAAAAGGTGGGCGTTAGTTGCCCTCCAATCACTTTCGACTATTAAAAAGGGTGGTATCCCTTTGAATTTCAAATCGAATGAGCCCTTTTTCAAGTTTCTACGACAAAGATTTCAATAAAAACCTTATATTCCTCCAGGGCATAACCTATAATCCTTGCCCAGAGGGTTGTGGGGGAGTGTCCTCCTCAAAAATGTATTTTCAATCTGGAAATCAACTACACTGAACAAAACGGATATCTCAAAATTTTGATTTGATGTGTTTGGGGGAATGATGGGCGTGGGGGGCTAGTTGCCCTCTAATCCCTTTCGAATATTAAAAAGGGCACTAGCCCTTTGAATTTCCAATCAAATGAGGTTTTTTAGAATTTTCTACGACAACGCCTTCTTTAAAAACCTTATATGCCCCCAGGGCATAACTTAAAACCATGGCCCTGAGGGCTGTGGGGGAGTGGCCTCCTCAAAAACATATTTTCTATGCGGAAATCAACTACGGTGAGCAAATAGGCTATCTCAAAATTTTAATTGGATGTGTTTGGGTAAATGATGGGTGGGGGGGGGGGCTAGTGCCCTCCAATCACTTTTGACTATTAAAAAAGGCACTATCCCTTTGAATTTCCAATCGAATGAGCCTTTGTTGAAGTTTCTACGACAACACCTTCTATAATAACCTTATATGTCCCCAGGGCATAACTTAAAACCCTTGCACTGAGGGTAGTGGGGGAGTGTCCTCCTCAAAAACATATTTTCTGTCTGGAAATCAGTTACGCTGAACAAACAGGCTATCTCAAAATTTTGATTGGATGTGTTTGGGGAAATAATGGGCGTGGGGGGGGGGCTAGTTGCCCTCCAATCACTTTTGACTATTAAAAAGGGTACTAGCCCTTCGAATTTCCAGTCGAATGAGCCTGTTTTGTAGTTTCTACGACAACGCCTTCTATAAAAACCTTATATGCCCCAGGGCATAACTTAAAACAGTTGCCCTGAGGGTTGTGGGGGAGTGTCCTTCTCAAAAACATATTTTCTATCTGGAAATCTACTACGCTGAACATAATGGCTATCTCAAAATTTTGATTGGATGTGTTTGGGGGAATGATGGGCGCAGGGGGATAGTTGCCCTTCAATCACTTTCGACTATTAAAAAGGACACTAGAACTCTCAATTTCCGATCAAATGAGTCCCTTTTGAAGTTTCTACGACGACCCCTTCCATATGAAGTGCCCTTCTCTAAGGAAAAAAATAATACATAGTACATTGTGCCAACATCGTTCTTATATGCCCTCAGGGCATAACTTAAAACCCTTGCCCCGAGGTTTGTGGGGGAGTGTCCCCCTCAAAAACATATTTTCTATCGGCAACACCATCTATAAAAAACCTTATATGCCCCCAGGGCATAACTTAAAACCCTTGCACTGAGGGTAGTGGGGGAGTGTCCTCCTCAAAAACATATTTTCTGTCTGGAAATCAGTTACGCTGAACAAACTGGCTATCTCAAAATTTTGATTGGATGTGTTTGGGGGAATAATGGGCGTGGGGGGGCTAGTTACCCTCCAATCACTTTCGACTATTAAAGAGGGTACTAGCCCTTCGAATTTCCAATCGAATGAGCCTGTTTTGAAGTTTCTACGACAACGCCTTCTATAAAAACCTTATATGCCCCAGGGCATAACTTAAAACAGTTGCCCTGAGGGTTGTAGGGGAGTGTCCTTCTCAAAAACATATTTTCTATCTGGTAATCTACTACGCTGAACATAATGGCTATCTCAAAATGGCTATCTTAAAACAGTTGCCCTGAGGGTTGTAGGGGAGTGTCCTTCTCAAAAACATATTTTCTATCTGGAAATCTACTACGCTGAACATAATTGCTATCTCAAAATTTTGATTGGATGTGTTTGGGGGAATGATGGACGCAGGGGGCTAGTTGCCTTTCAATCACTTTCGACTATTAAAAAGGACACTAGAACTCTCAATTTCCGATCAAATGAGTCCCTTTTGAAGTTTCTACGACGACCCCTTCCATATGAAGTGCCCTTCTCTGAGGAAAAAAATAATACATAATACATTGTGCCAACATCGTTCTTATATGCCCTCAGGGCATAACTTAAAACCCTTGTCCCGAGGGTTGTGGGGGAGTGTCCTCCTCAAAAACATATTTTCTATCTGGAAATCCATTACGCTGAACAAAATGGCTACCTCAACATTTTGATTGGATGTGTTTGGGGGAATGATAGGCGTGGGGAGATGGGGGCTAGTTGCCCTCCAATCACTTTCAACTCTTAAAAATGGCAAGAGCAACTCCAATTTCCAATCAAATGAGCCTTTTTCGAAGTTCCTACGACAACGCCTTCTATAAAAACCTTATATGGCCCCAGGGCAAAACTTAAAACCCTTGCACTGAGGGTAGTGGGGGAGTGTCCTCCTCAAAAACATATTTTCTGTCTGGAAATCAGTTACGCCTCAATAAAAAGGCTATCTCAAAATTTTTATTGGATGTGTTTTGGCGAATGATGGGCGTGAAAAGGGAGGGGGCTAGTTGCCCTCCAATCACTTTCAACTATTAAAAAGGTATTAGGTCTTCGAATTTCCAATCGAATGAGCCTTTTTCGAAGTTCCTACGACAACGCCTTCTATAAAAACCTTATACGCCCCCAGGGCATAACTTAAAACCCTGGCCCTGAGGGTTGTGGGGGAGTGTCCTCCTCAAAAACATATTTTCTATCTGGAAATCAACAACGCTGAATAAAATGGCTATCTCAAAATTTTGATTGGATGTATTTGGGGGAACGATGGGTGAGGGGGGGCTAGTTGCCCTCCTTTCACTTTTGAGCATTAAAAAGGACCCTAGAACTCTCAATTTCCAATCGAATGAGCTCCTTTTGAAGTCTCTACGACGACCCCTTCCATATGTAGTGTCCTGCTCTAAAGTAAAAAAATAATATATGGTATATTGAGCCAATTTTGATCTTATATGCCCTCAGGGCATAACTTAAAACCCTTGCCCCGAGGGTTGTGGGGGAGTGTTCTCCTCAAAAAGAAATTTTCTATTTGGAAATCAACTACGCTGAACAAAATGGCTACCTCAAAATTTTGATTGGATGTGTTTGGGGGAATGATGGGCGTGGGGGGCTAGTTGCTCACCAATCCCTTTTGGCTATTAAAAAGGGCACTAGCCACCCAAATTTCCAATCAAATAGCCCTTTTCGAAGTTTCTACGATAACTCCTTCGATACGAAGTGCCTGTCGAAGAAAAAAAAAACACAATGTGGCCAAATCGTTCTTTACTTAGGCAGCGCTAGCGCGCTGCCTATGATAGTCATAACAAATTGGTAAGGGGTGTACTCAAATCTAAATTATCAAGGCTTCGGAACACAGTATGGAAGAAAAGAGGTTTGAAATCAATAAAAAGAAGCCTTTCGAAAAGTATGCTGATAAGAAGTTGGTATGAGAGTGTGCGCAAATCTGATTAAGTTAAGTTTAGGAGTGTTATACGGAAAAAAGTGTTTTAAGATTAATAAAAGGGACGCTTTTGAAAATTGTAGTCGTATCAAATTGGTATGGGGGTGTACCCAAATCTAAATTATCAAGGTTTCGGAACACAGTATGGAAGAAAAGAGGTTTGAAATCAATAAAAAGAAGCCTTTCGAAAACCATGGTGGTAAGAAGTTGGTATGAGGGTGTGCTGAAATCTGAATATTTATGTTTAGGAGCGTAATATGAAAAAAGTGTTCTTGAAATTAATAAAAGGAAGACTTTTGAAGATTATGGTGATAAGAAGATGGTATGAGGGAGTGCAAAAATCTGAATAATTTTAGTTTAGGAGCATAATACGGAAAAAAGTGTTTTGAAATTAATAATAGGAAGGCAATTTAAAATTGGTACCAAGCAAGGAGTGCAGCCTAGAAGTGAAGCTAGGTCAATTGAATCAATCGACTTGTGAAAGATGAACATATGCTAATCCTATTCTGACATTTATATGCTGTGACTTGGGAGTCAACATTCCCTCAGACTTACCTTTAGTTGGTAAGCTATTTTAACCCTTACCTGTTTCATTCAATCCAATTAAAAAATATTCTTATTATTGTCGTCTGATTTTATCCGAATGTTCATGTGCTTAGTTAAGATCATTTAATCTTATGCGGTACTTGACGAACATCATAATTTTGGTCATTAACCTACATTAATAGAGGTATCAAAAACCTAGTTTAGTATTGCAACTCTTGGCCCGAATGTTACGTGTTCGGTAGGTTTATACGATGTTACCCCAGTATTGCATACAGCTTTTGGCCCGAATGTAATGTGTTTGGTAGGTTTATTCGATGTTCGCCCAGTATTGCATACAGCTTTTGACCCGAATATGGCTGTTTCTGGTCGCTTTATACGATTTGGCCCTGGAATAATTGGCCCACACCTACTGAAGTCAAGTATAATGATTCGCTACGTTTTTTTACCAAAAAAATGCTTCACTTTGTAAGTGCCACTAAGAAATATGCAAATTTCAACTTGTCGACGCTTCAACAGCTCCACAAGGCTTTCTGTCTTTCCCTGCGGCGCCCACTTGCTTCGTCTGATATCGAGTTGGTTGTTGATTTTTATTTGTACAACGATTTTTATTTCTTTCGCAACACATAGTGTTTTGGCTTGAATAAAGAATTAAATAGAATGCCGTCCTTACCACATTAGAATTGTTTTTTCCTTACTCGCATAAGAATATTGTTGAAGTTTATAGCATAAAGAATTCAGCTTATGGCTTATGCAAAAGAGATATAGTAAGATCGCTAAAAATTAAATATTTGATTCACACAATTAAGGCCTTTAGGCTGTTCTGACATCTTCACGATATTTTAGTCTCTTTATGTGAAAATTAACATAAAAAGGCAAAAAATTAAGATTTGGTTCAGAAGTAAACACAAAGTTACATCAAAAATCGCTCCATATAAACACATCCCCTCCAAATGCCACAGCATGATATGGAGGAGGGATAACCAAACAAATAAAAAAACAACAAAAACGAAGAAAAACAAATAAAAAAAAATTAACATAAACCTCAGAAGGGGTTTAAAAACAAAACACAACTTCAACACCATATACCATCCTATCACTCGCTTAACACTCCACACTCAACTCCTTCCTTAACACACCTCAATAAAAATAAAACACTACATTTAATGATTTAATACCGATTTAATCTATCAACTATGCATCCTATTACATTATAGAAAAAATTGCATTTACAGAAAATTGCGTCTGTGGAAGATCGTACCCGCAAAAAATTGTACAATATTTATCATATGTACTGTTTAAGGACAAGAAAAGCCTCATAAATACTATTATATCGAAAAATTATAACATTTCAAGTGAGAAAAGACCAAGAAGCGACCCGGCTCAATACAAACAGAAACTTTAAAAAACGGAATTTTAATACCAATAGATATATCAAAAGAATTGGTTTTTTATGCTGATTTTAAATATATAAGTTTCATCCAGTTTAGTCCTATTTATCAAAAGTTACGAGCCTGAGGAAATTTGCCTTATTTTCGAAAAAAGGGAAAAACACCCCCTAAAAAGTAATAGAATCTTAATGAAAGTCACACATTCATATTCAGCGTATCAGGGAACCCTAGTTTCAAGCTCATATCTGCACAAATGTGGAATTTTGTATTTTGTGCCTGAAAAAAGATCATGGATGCGTGTTTATTTGGTTTTTTCTTCAGGGGTGATCGTATCGACCCAGTGGTCCTAGAATTTCGCGAGAGGACTCATTCGAACGGAAGTTAAAATTTCTAGTGACCTTTTTAAGTGAACCAAAAAATGGAGGGAAACTAGGCCACCTCCCACGCTCATTTTTTTCCCAAAGTCACCGGATCAAAATTTTGAGATTACCATTTTGTTCAGCATAGTCGAAATGTCTAATAACTATGTCTTAGGGGATGACTTAACCCCCCACAGTCCCCGGGGAAAGGGCTACAAGTTATGAACTTTACCCATTGTTACGTTTTCAGGGGGGGATTTTGTCTGGTGGGAGGGGGGTCGGGGGAATTGGGACACGTGGGAGGATCTTTCCATGGAGGAATTTTCATGGGGAAAGATAATTTCCATGAAAAGGTCGCTGGATATCCCAGAATTATTTAAAAAACGATTAGAAATTAAATTAAAAAAACACGTTTTTTCCAACTGAAAGTAAGGAGTAAAATTAAAAATTAAAACGAACAGAAATTATTACGTATATGAGGGGGTTCGTCCCTTCGTCAATACCTCGTTCTTTGCGCTAAAAAAGTTTTAGTAGTTACAATAGAGCTATATATTCTAATTAAACGGCCTTTGTGATTCAGGGGTCATTCTTAAAGAATTGGAACAAAATTCGAACTTTAGCGTAAGAAGCGAGGAATTGACGAGGGGGCGAACCCCCTCATATTACGTATATGAGGAAGTTCTCCCACTAGTCAATACCTCGCTCTTTAAAAAGTTCAAAATTTGTAAAATAGTGGCCGATATAAGCAATAATTTGTTTGTGTTGTTTTCTGGCCGATCTTAGCATTTAATTCTATCTTAAGCAGCTTCATAACTACGATTTTTATATGATAATAAACCAAAGATATTGTATGTGTTCGGCTTGTGGTTGTTATTAAATTAATAAAACAAAATTTTTCCAACTGAAAGTAAGGAATCACAAAGTCAGGAAAACTTAAAACGAACATAACTTATTATGTATATCTTTTAAAGGGTTCTAGGCGTTTACCCCCCGGAAAATACCCCCCCCCCGCAGAAAATACCCCCCGGGAAATACCCCCCCCCCCCGTGGAAAATAAGGCTTTCCAAATTTGAGAACTTTATTTGAGTTTTATTTTTTTTTGTATTTCCGTAGGGGGAAGGAATTTTGGTACTTGTGTAATATGCACCACTCACTCAAGTATACGCTGTGTACAATTCGGGAACACATCGGTTTTTTGTTAGTTTCTTTGTTACTTTAGAAATAAGTTTGCACTATAGATTTGCACATTAGGGGGGGGAGGGGTAAGAAAAGCGGAAGTAGAGAGGCCTCAATTGATCGTGACGGGGCACCAAATATGGGCATAGAACCACGTGGTTTATGGTTTTTGTCAGTGAGAATGGAAAAACAGTATTTTTCTCACTTGAAAAAACAGGAATTTTGTCACTTTGATGGATGTTTTTATGGACGGTTATGTGTGTTGGTCAATTTATTTGATGTTTTTCATGGATGTCAACAGTAATTTATGTCTGTTTTATGGTTTTTGTCAGTGAGAATGAAAAAACAGTATTTTTTTCACTTGAAAAAAAAGGAATTTTCTCACTTTTATGGATGTTTTTATGGTTTTTGTCAGTGAGAATGAAAAAACAGGAACTTTCTCACATTTATGTCTGTTTTATGGTTTTTGTCAGTGAGAATGGAAAAACAGGAACTTTCTCACTTTGATGGATTATTGAGTCATTAGGGAGAACACGTGGTTAATCAAAGCGATTGGGAATTTGGAACATCTGTGCTGTCAGTCATTAATCAAATTGTTTCCGGGCAAGGTTTAATAATGTCTGACAGATGACGTCAAGTTAGTTAATGTCTTTGAAGTTCGACCAGAATTGTTTCCGAGGCAAAGTTTAGATCACACATGACAGATGATGTCATGATTGATTGATTGACATGAAAGGGGAATTAATTTGTTGTTTCTAAGGAGAATAATTGATTCACGAAAGGGGAATTAATTTGTTGTTTCTAAAGAGAATTGTCTCCGAGCGAATGTTATGATCTTAGCGATGAATTGTTTTAGCGCGGGAATAAGATTTCTTAGTAATTTGAAATGTGTCAGCGCAGAGATGCCAAAACAAAAGGAACTCGCTGAAATTACGTTTAGGGATTATTTGGGCGAAACCGTTTTAGACATTTTATGGAATTATTTCGGCGAAACAGTTAGAGACATTTTAAAAGATGATTTTAGAAAAGGTTTTAGAAGAGGATTTGAGGGTAAGACTCTGTGGTCGTTATAATACACAAGTTGTATTTTAACAGTGTCATGAGGTCCCCTACTCCGACCCCAAAGGGCCCTCATACCCCACCCCAATCCCGAAGGAAGCCCCCGGTCCTCAAAGGTCCCCCAAGCTCCCAAAGGGCCCCCGGACCCCCAAAGGCTCTCAGCTGGTCCCCAAAGGTCCACCGGGCCCCCCCAAAGGCCCTCCCCTGGTCCTCAAAGGTCCCCCAGACCCCCAAAGGCCCTCCCCGGGCCCCCAAAGGCCCTCCCCCGGTCCCCAAAGGTCCCCCGGGCTCTCAAAGGACCACCCAGCCCTCAAGGGCCCCCCAGATCCCCAAACGCCCTCCCGGGTCCCCAAAGAGCCACATCCCCATTTTGTTAATACTTTTTTGTGCATTTGAGACACAGAAGGGTCCCCACATTTCAAAAGGCTTTATTATATTTTTTCAGAGCAAGTTACTTTCTTTATGTGCCTTCTAAACCAATTTTACAAGTTGAAGTACTCATCTTTTCCACCACAACTTTACTTTACAGCTTTTTGAATGCCTCAACACCAAGCAGTACCTTTCAAAAGACATTTCAGAACAAGTTCCTTTCTTAATGTCATTCCTAAACCCATTTTACAAATTGAAGTACCCTACCTTTTTACACACAACTTTACTTTACAACTTTTTGCACACCCCCAGCATCAAGCAATACTTTTCAATGGCATTTCAGGACAAGTTCTTCTCTTAATGTCCTTCCTAAACCCATTTTACAAGTTGAAGTACTTATCCTTTTCCACATGTCTTTACTTTCCGACTTTTTGCATACCACAACACCAAGAAATACTTTTCAAAAGACATTTCAGAACAAGTTTTTTTCTTAATGTCATTCATAAACCAATTTTACAAGTTGAAGTACCCATCCTTTTCCTCACAACTGTACTATAAGGCTTTTCGAATACCCCAACATCAAGCAATACTTTTCAAAAGGCTTTATTATATTTTTTCAGAACAAGTTCTTTACGTAATTTTCTTCCTAAACCCATTTTACAAGTTAAAGTACTTATCTTTTTCCCCACGACTTTACTTTACGACTTTTTTCCACACCCAAACATCAAGCAATACTTTCAAAAGGCTTTTTTATATTTTTTCAGAACAAGTTTTTTTCTTAATGTCATTCATAAACCAATTTTACAACTTGAAGTAGTTATCTTTTTCACCACAACTTTACTTTATGACTTTTTGCACACCTCAAGATCAAGCAATACTTTTCAAAAGACATTTCAGAGCAAGTTCCTTTCCTAATGTTCCCTCCTAAACCCATTTTACAAGTGGAAGTACTTATCTTTTTCCCCACGACTTTACTTTACGACTTTTTGCATATCCCAACATCAAGCAATACTTTCCAAAGGCTTTATTATATTTTTCAGAACAAGTTTTTTTCTTAATGTCATTCATAAACCAATTTTACAAGTTGAAGTAGTTATCTTTTTCACCACAACTTTACTTTACGACTTTTTGCACACCTCAAGATCAAGCAATACTTTTCAAAAGACATTTCAGAGCAAGTTCCTTTCCTAATGTCCCTCCTAAACCCATTTTACAAGTTGAAGCATCCATCCTTTTCACCCACAACTTTACTTTACAGCTTTTTGAATGCCCCAACACCAAGCAATACCTTTCAAAAGGCATTTCAGAGCAACTTCTTTTCTTAATGTCCCTTCTAAACCTATTTTCCAACTTGAAGTACCCATCCTTTTCACCACAACTTTACATTACAGCTTTTTGGATACCTCAACACCAAGAAATACTCTTCAAAAGACATTTCAGAACAAGTTCCTTTCTTAATGTCCCTTCTAAACCCATTTTCCAACTTGAAGTAGCCATCCTTTTCACCCACAACTTTACTTTACAGCTTTTTGGATACCACAACACCAAGAAATACTTTTCAAAAGACATTTCAGAGCAAGTTCATTTCTTAACGTCCCTTCTAAACCCATTTTCCAACTTGAAGTACCCATTCTTTTCACCCACAACTTTACTTTACAGATTTTTGAATGCCTCAACACCAAGCAATACTTTTCAAAAGGCATTTCAGAGCAACTTCTTTTCTTTACGTGCCTTCTAAACCAATTTTACAAGTTGAAGTACTCATCTTTTCCACAAAAACTTTACTTTACAGCTTTTTGAATGCCTCAATACCAAGCAGTACCTTTCAAAAAGCATTTCAGAACAAGTTCTTTCTTAATTCCCTCCTAAACCCATTTTACAAGTTGAAGTACTCATCCTTTTCCCCACAACTTTACTTTACGCTTTTTGCAACCCTCAACACTCAGCAATACTTTTCAAAGGCATTTCAGAACAAGTTCTTTTCTTAATATCCCTCCTAAACCCATTTTACAACTTGAAGTAGTTATCTTTTTCACCACAACTTTACTTTACGACTTTTTGCACACCCCAACATCAAGCAATACTTTCCAAAAGGCTTTATTATATCTTTTCAGTACAAGTTCTTTTCTTAATATCCTTCTTAAACCAATTTTACAAGTTGAAGTACCCATCCCTTTCCCCACAACTTTACTTAACGACTTTTTGCACACCCCAACATCAAGCAATACTTTTCAAAGGCATTTCAGAACAAGTTATTTTCTCAATGTCCTTCCTAAACCAATTTTATAAGTTGAAGTAGTTATCTTTTTCACCACAACTTTAATTTACGACTTTTTTGTATACCCCAACATCAAGCAATACTTTTCAACGGCTTTATTATATCTTTTCAGAGCAAGTTCTTTACGTAAATGTCCTTCCTAAGCCAATTTTACAAGTTGAAGTACTCATCTTTTCCCCCACAACTTTACTAGAAGGCTTTTTGAATTACCCAATATCATGCAATACTTTTCAAAGGCATTTCAGAACAAGTTTTTTTCTTAAGGTCCTACCTATACCCCATTTTACAAGTTGATGTACTTATCTTTTCCCCACAACTTTACTTTACGACTTTTTTGTATACCCCAACATCAAGCAATACTTTTCAACGGCTTTATTATATCTTTTCAGTACAAGTTCTTTTCTTAATATCCTTCTTAAACCAATTTTACAAATTCTAAATTTTTCGTTAGTAGATAGAAAAAGCTATATCATAGTTGCGAATATTTTCTCGGAAGATAAGCAGTTCTATTTCAATTTTAAATTTTATCAATGAAGTTAAGAAAAGTTAAAGTTCGATTCTGAATTTTCTCAATGAAAAAGAAATTAGTTATTAATCAATTCTATTTTTTTCAAAATAATATAAAAATTTTTCACTTCGGATCAAATTTTTCTCAAAGAGATGAAAAAATTTTAAATACTGTTCCTAATTTTTCACGGAAGATAGAAAAGTTCAAGTTCTCTTCTGAATTTTACCAAAGAACACACTCCAATTGTAATTTCTCCAGAGAAAATAAAAATCTTCCACTTCAGTTTTAAGTTCACCAAAGACACAAGGAAATTTAAAGTTCTATTCTAAATTTTTCCGTAGTAGATAGAAAAAGCTATAGCATACTTGTGAATATTTTCCCAGAAGATAAAAAGTTCTACTTCAATTTTTGATTTTCTCAACGAAGTGAAGAAAAGTTCAAGTTCTATTCTGAATTTTTTCAGAAAAACTTACACACACACACACACACTCACACACACAAAAACTTACACACACACAAAAACTTACACACACACAAAAACTTACAAACACACAAAAACTTACACACACACACACAAAAACTTACACACACACACACACACACTTACACACACACACACACACACACACACTTGCACACACACACACAAACAAACACTACGCACACACACACACACAACTTACACACACACCACACACACACACAACTTACACACACACAACACACACACACACACACACACACACACAAACTTACACACACACACACACACACAAAAATACACCACACACACACACACACACAACTTATCACACACACAAAAACTTACACACACACAAACACACAAACTTACACACACACACAAAAAATTACACACACACACAAAAACTTACACCCAAACACAAAAACTTACACACACACACACAAAAACTTACACACACACAAAAACTTACACACACACACAAAAACTTACACACACACAAAAACTTACACACACAAACTTACACACACACACACACACACAACACAAAAAACTCACACACACACAAAAACTTACACACACACACACACAAAAACTTACACACACACACAAAAACTTACACACACACACAAAAACTTACACACACACACACAAAAACTTACACACACACAAAAACTTACACACACACAAAAACTTACACACGCACACAAAAACTTACACACACAAAAACTTACACACACACAAAAACTTACATACACACAAAAACTTACACACACACAAAAACTTACACACACACACAAAAACTTACACACACACACAAAAAAACTTACACACACACAAAAACTTACACACACACACAAAAATTACACACACACAAAAACTTACACACACACACACAAAAACTTACACACACACACACACACACACACACACACAAATTTACACACACACACACACACACACACAAACTTACACACAAAAAAAACTTACACACACACACAAAACTTAAACACACACACACAAAAACTTACACACACACACACAAAAACTTACACGCACAAACAAAAACTTACACACACACAAAAACTTACACACACACATAAAAACTTACAAACACACACACAAAAACTTACACACACAAAAAACTTACACACACACACACAATAACTTACACGCACACAAAAACTTACACACACACAAAAACTTACACGCACCCAAAAACTTACACACACAAAAAAAACTTACACACACACAAAAACTTACACACACACAAAAACTTACACACACACACAAAAACTTACACACACACACACACTAAAATTTAAACACACAAAAACTTAGACACACACAAAAACTTACACACACACACACACAAACTTACACACACACAAAAAACTTACACAAACATAAAAACTTACAAACACACAAAAACTTACACACACGCACACACAAAAACTTACACCCACACACAAAAACTTACACACACACAAAAACTTACACACACAAAAAAACTTATACACACACAAAAACTTACACATACATAAACTTACACACACACACAAAAAAACTTACGCACACACAAAAACTTATACACACAGAAAAACTTACACACACAAAAACTTACACACACACACAAACTTACACACACACACACAAAAACTTACACCCACACACAATAACTTACCCACACACAAAAACTTACACACACACACACACACAAAATTACACACACACAAAACTTACACACACACACACACACACAAACTTACACACAAACAATAACTTACACACATAAAAATTACACACACACACAAAAACTTACACACACACACACAAACTTACACACACACACACACACACAAACTTACACACACACACAAAAACTTACACACACACACAGACACACACACAAAAACTTACACACACAACTTTACATCCAATTCACTTTAATTCTAAATTTTCTTAAATTCAGTTCCGAATTTTCTCAAAGAGATGAAAAAATTTAAAGTTCTGTTCCAAATTTTTACACAGAAGACAGAAAAAGTTATACATTGATTGTGAATATTCACCATGAAGATAAAAAGTTCCACTTTAATTCTAAATTTACTCAATAAAGAGCAAAATGTTCAAGTTCTCTTCTAATTTTTCCAGGAAAATAAAAAGGTTCCACTTCAGTTCTGGTTTTTTTTTTCTCAAAGAGATGAAAAATTTAAAGTTCTGTTCTAATTTTAAATAAAATTTTAGCTCCTTTGTCTTATGGATTTACCCTTCAAATTTTTAAATTAGAAAATGAGTGACTCGTTCTAGTATTAAAGACAATCGTTCAAACTCGTTCATCTAACCACCAAAACAATAGGTTAGGTTAGGTATAAATAAATATTAATAAATAAATAGAAACATTTCTCCGTGTTTAAGTTAGGTTAGGTTAACTTATCATGAGCACTCATGATAAGTTAACCTAGCCTTTTCCGGCGAGTATGGTTAGGTTAGGATAGGCTAGATTAAATTAGGTTAGATTAGGTTAGGTTAAGTTAGGTTAGGTTATCCTACGTACGCTTTACTTAGGTTAGGTTAGGTGAGAGACAGGCAAAAAGTTAGGTGTATGGTTAGGTTGGGTTAGACTAGATTAAGTTAGGTTAGGTTAAGTTAGGTTAGGCTAGCTTAGTCTACGTACGCGCGCATACGTAGACTAAGCTAGCCTAACCTAACTTAACCTAACCTAACTTAATCTAGTCTAACCCAACCTAATCATACACCTAACTTTTTGCCTGTCTCTCACCTAACCTAACCTAAGTGAAGCGTACGTAGGATAACCTAACCTAACTTAACCTAACCTAATCTAACCTAATTTAATCTAGCCTATCCTAACCTAACCATACTCGCCGGAAAAGGCTAGGTTAACTTATCATGAGCGCTCATGATAAGTTAACCTAACCTAACTTAAACACGGAGAAATGTTTCTATTTATTTATTAATATTTATTTATACCTAACCTAACCTATTGTTTTGGTGGTTAGATGAACGAGTTTGAACGATTGTCTTTAATACTAGAACGAGTCACTCATTTTCTAATTTAAAAATTTGAGGGGTAAATCCATAAGACAAAGGAGCTAAAATTTAATTTAAAATTAGAACAGAACTTTAAATTTTTCATCTCTTTGAGAAAAAAACAGAACTGAAGTGGAACCTTTTTATTTTCCTGGAAAAATTAGAAGAGAACTTGAACATTTTGCTCTTTATTGAGTAAATTTAGAATTAAAGTGGAACTTTTTATCTTCATGGTGAATATTCACAATCAATGTATAACTTTTTCTGTCTTCTGTGTAAAAATTTGGAACAGAACTTTAAATTTTTTCATCTCTTTGAGAAAATTAGGAACTAAATTTAAGAAAATTTAGAATTAAAGTGAATTGGATGTAAAGTTGTGTGTGTAAGTTTTTGTGTGTGTGTCTGTGTGTGTGTGTGTAAGTTTTTGTGTGTGTGTGTGTAAGTTTGTGTTGTGTGTGTGTAAGTTTGTGTGTGTGTGTAAGTTTTTGTGTGTGTGTGAGTAATTTTTTATGTGTGTAAGAAATTGTTTGTGTGTAAGTTTGTGTGTGTGTGTGTAAGTTTTTTGTGTGTGTAATTTTGTGTGTGTGTGTGTGTAAGTTTTTGTGTGTGGGTAAGTTATTGTGTGTGGGTGTAAGTTTTTGTGTGTGTGTGTGTAAGTTTGTGTGTGTGTGTGTAAGTTTTTGTGTGTGTAAGTTTTTCTGTGTGTATAAGTTTTGTGTGTGCGTAAGTTTTTGTATGTGTGTGTGTAAGTTTATGTATGTGTAAGTTTTTGTGTGTGTATAAGTTTTTTTGTGTGTGTAAGTTTTTGTGTGTGTGTAAGTTTTTGTGTGTGGGTGTAAGTTTTTGTGTGTGCGTGTGTGTAAGTTTTTGTGTGTTTGTAAGTTTTTATGTTTGTGTAAGTTTTTGTGTGTGTGTGTAAGTTTTTGTGTGTGTGTGTGTAAGTTTTTGTGTGTGTGTAAGTTTTTGTGTGTGTTTAAATTTTGTGTGTGTGTGTGTGAGTAAGTTTTTGTGTGTGTGTGTAAGTTTTTGTGTGTGTGTAAGTTTTTGTGTGTGTGTCAGTTTTTTTTGTGTGTGTAAGTTTTTGGGTGCGTGTAAGTTTTTGTGTGTGTGTAAGTTTTTGTGTGCGTGTAAGTTATGTGTGTGTGTGTAAGTTTTTTGTGTGTGTGTAAGTTTTTGTGTGTGTGTGTAAGTTTTGTGTGTGTGTGTGTGTGTGTGTTGTGTGTGTGTGTGTGTGTTTGTGTGTTGTGTGTGTGTGTGTGTGTTTTGTGTGTGTGTGTAAGTTTGTGTGTGTGTGTGTGTGTGTGTGTGTGTGTGTGTGTGTGTGTGTGTGTGTGTGTGTGTGTGTGCGTGTGTAATTTGTGTGTGTGTGTGTGTGTGTGTGTAAGTTTTTGTGTGTGTGTGTAAGTTTTTGTGTGTGTGTAATTTTGTGTGTGTGTGTAAGTTTTTGTGTGTGTGTAAGTTTTTGTGTGTGTGTGTGTAGTTTTTGTGTGTGTGTGTAAGTTTTTGTGTGTGTGTAAGTTTTTGTGTGTATGTAGTTTTTGTGTGTGTGTAAGTTTTTGTGTGTGTAAGTTTTGTGTGCGTGTGTAAGTTTTTGTGTGTGTGTAGTTTTTGTGTGTGTGTAAGTTTTGGTGTGTGTGTGTAAGTTTTGTGTGTGTGTGTAAGTTTTTGTGTGTGTGTGTAAGTTTGTTGTGTGTGTGTGTAAGTTTTTGTGTGTGTGAGTGTTGTGTGTGTGTGTGTGTGTGTGTAAGTTTGTGAGTGTAAGTTTTTGTGTGTGTGTAAGTTGTGTGTGTGTGTGTGTGTGTGTAAGTTTTTGTGTGTGTGTAAGTTTTGGTGTGTGTGTGTAAGTTTTTGTGTTTGGGTGTAAGTTTTTGTGTGTGTGTGTAATTTTTTTGTGTGTGTAGGTTTTTTTGTCTGTGTAAGTTTTTGTGTGTGTAAATTTGTGTGTGTGTGTAAGTATTTTTTGTGTGTGTGTGAGTGTAAGTTTGTGTGTGTGTGTGTGTAAGTTTTTGTGTGTGTGTGTAATTTTTGTGTGCGTGTGTAAGTTTTTGTGTGCGTGTAGTTTTTGTGTGTATGTGTAAGTTCTTTGTGTGTGTGTGTGTAGTTTTTGTCTGTGTGTAAATTTTTTTGTGTGTGTGTGTGTGTGTGTGTGTAAGTTTGTGTGTGTGTGTGTGTGTGTGTAAGTTTTTGTGTGTGTGTGTGAGTTTTTTTGTGTGTGTGTAAGTTTTTGTGTGTGTGTGCGTAAGTTTTTGTGTGTGCGTATGTTTTTTTGTGTGTGTGTAAGTTTTTGTGTGTGTGTGTGTAAGTTTGTGTGTGCGTGTAAGTTTTTGTGTGTGTGTGTGTGTGTTTGTGTGTGTGTAGTTTTTTTTTGTGTGTTCGTTTTGTGTGTGTGTAAGTTTTTGTGTGCGTGTGTAAGTTTTTGTGTGTTTGTAAGTTTTTGTGTATGTGTAAGTTTTTGTGTGTGTGTGTGTAAGTTTTGTGTGTGTGTGTGTGTGTAAGTTTGTGTGTGTGTGTGTGTAGTTGTGTGTGTGTGTTTAAGTTTTTGTGTGTGCCCATTTTGAAGTTGGAAAATATTTATATTATTTGGAAAAATAGAAATGATCAATAACTAATTTCTTTTTCATTGAAAAAATTCAGAATAGAACTTGAACTTTTCTTCACTTCGTTGAGAAAATCAAAAATTGAAGTAGAACTTTTTATCTTCTGGGAAAATATTCACAAGTATGCTATAGCTTTTTCTATCTACTACGGAAAAATTTAGAATAGAACTTTAAATTTCTTTATGTCTTTGGTGAACTTAAAACTGAAGTGGAAGATTTTTATTTTCTCTGGAGAAATTACAATTGGAGTGTGTTCTTTGGTAAAATTCAGAAGAGAACTTGAACTTTTCTATCTTCCGTGAAAAATTAGGAACAGTATTTAAAATTTTTTCATCTCTTTGAGAAAAATTTGATCCGAAGTGAAAAATTTTTATATTATTTGGAAAAAATAGAATTGATTAATAACTAATTTCTTTTTCATTGAGAAAATTCAGAATCGAACTTTAACTTTTCTTAACTTCATTGATAAAATTTAAAATTGAAATAGAACTGCTTATCTTCCGAGAAAATATTCGCAACTATGATATAGCTTTTTCTATCTACTAAGGAAAAATTTAGAATTTGTAAAATTGGTTTAAGAAGGATATTAAGAAAAGAACTTGTACTGAAAAGATATAATAAAGCCTTTTCGAAAGTATTGCTTGATGTTTGGGTGCGCAAAAAAGTCGTAAAGTAAAGTTGCGGGGAAAAGATAAGTACTTCAACTTTTAAAATGGGGTATAGGTAGGACCTTAAGAAAAAACTTGTTCTGAAATGCCTTTGAAAAGTATTGCATGATATTGGGTAATTCAAAAAGCCTTATAGTAAAGTTGTGGGGGAAAAGATGAGTACTTCAACTTTTAAAATTGGTTTAGGAAGGACATTACGTAAAGAACTTGCTCCGAAAAGATATAATAAAGCCGCTGAAAAGTATTGCTTGATGTTGGGGTATACAAAAAAGTCGTAAAGTAAAGTTGTGGTGAAAAAGATAACTACTTCAAGTTGTAAAATGGGTTTAGGAGGGATATTGAGAAAATAACTTGTTCTGAAATGCCTTTGAAAAATATTGCTTGATGTTGGGGTGTGCAAAAAGTCGTTAAGTAAAGTTGTGGTGAAAAAGATACTACTTCAAGTTGTAAAATGGGTTTAGGAGGGATATTAAGAAAAGAACTTGTTCTGAAATGCTTTTGAAAAGTACTGCTTGGTGTTGAGGCATTCAAAAAGCTGTAAAGTAAAGTTGTGGTGGAAAATATGAGTACTTCAACTTGTAAAATTGGTTTAGGAAGGACATTAAGAAAATAACTTGTTCTGAAATGCCTTTGAAAAGTACTGCTTGATGTTGGGGTGTGCAAAAAGTCGTAAAGTAAAGTTGTGGGGAAAAGATAGGAGGGATATTAAGAAACGAACTTGTTCTGAAATGCTTTTTGAAAGGTACTGCTTGGTGTTGAGGCATTCAAAAAGCTGTAAAGTAAAGTTGTGATGGAAAAGATGAGTACTTCAACTTGTAAAATTGGTTTAGAAGGCACATAAAGAAAAGAAGTTGCTCTGAAATGCCTTTTGAAAAGTATTGCTTGGTGTTGAGGCATTCAAAAATCTGTAAAGTAAAGTTGTGGGTGAAAAGAATGGGTACTTCAAGTTAGAAAATGGGTTTAGAAGGGACATTAAGAAAGGAACTTGCTCTGAAATGTCTTTTGAAAAGTATTTCTTGGTGTTGTGGTATCCAAAAAGCTGTAAAGTAAAGTTGTGGGTGAAAAGGATGGCTGCTTCAAGTTGGAAAATGGGTTTAGAAGGGACATTAAGAAAGGAACTTGTTCTGAAATGTCTTTTGAAGAGTATTTCTTGGTGTTGAGGTATCCAAAAAGCTGTAAAGTATAGTTGTGGTGGAAAAGATGAGTACTTCAAGTTGGAAAATAGGTTTAGAAGGGACATTAAGAAAAGAAGTTGCTCTGAAATGCCTTTTGAAAGGTATTGCTTGGTGTTGGGGCATTCAAAAAGCTGTAAAGTAAAGTTGTGGGTGAAAAGGATGGATGCTTCAACTTGTAAAATGGGTTTAGGAGGGACATTAGGAAAGGAACTTGCTCTGAAATGTCTTTTGAAAGGTATTGCTTGATCTTGAGGTGTGCAAAAAGTCGTAAAGTAAAGTTGTGGTGAAAAAGATAACTACTTCAACTTGTAAAATTGGTTTATGAATGACATTAAGAAAAAAACTTGTTCTGAAAAATATAATAAAGCCTTTGGAAAGTATTGCTTGATGTTTGAGTGTGGAAAAAAGTCGTAAAGTAAAGTCGTGGGGAAAAAGATAAGTACTTTAACTTGTAAAATGGGTTTAGGAGGGACATTAGGAAAGGAACTTGCCCTGAAATGTCTTTTGAAAAGTATTGCTTGATCTTGAGGTGTGCAAAAAGTCGTAAAGTAAAGTTGTGGTGAAAAAGATAACTACTTCAACTTGTAAAATTGGTTTATGAATGACATTAAGAAAAAAACTTGTTCTGAAAAAATATAAAAAAGCCTTTTGAAAGTATTGCTTGATGTTTGGGTGTGGAAAAAAGTCGTAAAGTAAAGTCGTGGGGAAAAAGATAAGTACTTTAACTTGTAAAATGGGTTTAGGAAGAAAATTACGTAAAGAACTTGTTCTGAAAAAATATAATAAAGCCTTTTGAAAAGTATTGCTTGATGTCGGGGTATTCGAAAAGCCTTATAGTACAGTTGTGAGGAAAAGGATGGGTACTTCAACTTTTAAAATTGGTTTATGAATGACATTAAGAAAAAAACTTGTTCTGAAATGTCTTTTGAAAAGTATTTCTTGGTGTTGTGGTATGCAAAAAGTCGGAAAGTAAAGACATGTGGAAAAGGATAAGTACTTCAACTTGTAAAATGGGTTTAGGAAGGACATTAAGAGAAAAACTTGTCCTGAAATGCCATTGAAAAGTATTGCTTGATGCTGGGGGTGTGCAAAAAGTTGTAACGTAAAGTTGTGTGTGAAAAGGTAGGGCACTTCAATTTGTAAAATGGGTTTAGGAATGACATTAAGAAAGGAACTGTTCTGAAATGTCTTTTGAAAGGTACTGCTTGGTGTTGAGGCATTCAAAAAGCTGTAAAGTAAAGTTGTGGTGGAAAAGATGAGTACTTCAACTTGTAAAATTGGTTTAGAAGGCACATAAAGAAAGTAACTTGCTCTGAAAAAATATAATAAGCCTTTTGAAATGTGGGGACCCTTCTGTGTCTCAAATGCACAAAAAAGTATTAACAAAATGGGGATGTGGCTCTTTGGGGACCCGGGAGGGCTTTTGGGGATCTGGGGGGCCCTTGAGGGCTGGGTGGTCCTTTGAGAGCCTGGGGGACCTTTGGGGACCGGGGGAGGGCCTTTGGGGGCCCGGGGAAGGCCTTTGGGGGTCTGGGGGACCTTTGAGGACCAGGGGAGGGCCTTTGGGGGGGCCCGGTGGACCTTTGGGGACCGGGTGAGGGCCTTTGGGGGTCTGGGGGCCCTTTGGGAGCTTGGGGGACCTTTGAGGACCGGGGGCTTCCTTCGGGATTGGGGTGGGGTATGAGGGCCCTTTGGGGTCGGGGTAGGGGACCTCATGACACTGTTAAAATACAACTTGTGTATTATAACGACCACAGAGTTTTACCCTCAAATTCTCTTCTAAAACCTTTTCTAAAATCATCTTTTAAAATGTCTCTAACTGTTTCGCCGAAATAATTCCATAAAATGTCTAAAACGGTTTCGCCCAAATAATCCCTAAACGTAATTTCAGCGAGTTCCTTTTGTTTTGGCATCTCTGCGCTGACACATTTCAAATTACTAAGAAACCTGATTCCCGCGCTAAAACAATTCATCGCTAAGATCATAACATTCGCTCGGAGACAATTCTCTTTAGAAACAACAAATTAATTCCCCTTTCGTGAATCAATAATTCTCCTTAGAAACAACAAATTAATTCCCCTTTCATGTCAATCAATCAATCATGACATCATCTGTCATGTGTGATCTAAACTTTGCCTCGGAAACAATTCTGGTCGAACTTCGAAGACATTAATTAACTTGACGTCATCTGTCAGACATTATTAAACCTTGCCCGGAAACAATTTGATTAATGACTGACAGCACAGATGTTCCTAATTCCCAATCGCTTTGATTAACCACGTGTTCTCCCTAATGACTCAATAATCCATCAAAGTGAGAAAGTTCCTGTTTTTCCATTCTCACTGACAAAAACCATAAAACAGACATAAATGTGAGAAAGTTCCTGTTTTTTCATTCTCACTGACAAAAACCATAAAAACATCCATAAAAGTGAGAAAATTCCTGTTTTTTCAAGTGAGAAAAATACTGTTTTTCCATTCTCACTGACAAAAAACATAAAACAGACATAAATTACTGTTGACATCCATGAAAAACATCAAATAAATTGACCAACACACATAACCGTCCATAAAAACATCCATCAAAGTGACAAAATTCCTTTTTTTTTCAAGTGAGAAAAATACTGTTTTTCCATTCTCACTGACAAAAACCATAAACCACGTGGTTCTATGCCCATATTTGGTGCCCCGTCACGATCAATTGAGGCCTCTCTACTAGCGGATCTCCATGCAAAATGTGTTTGGTACAATTATTCTTCATATTGGATAGATAGACAAATAAGTGTACTTTAAAGCCAAATATACGGCTATGAACACAGTAAAATAACATAAATGAAAGGCATAAATAACATAAAATTTGATCAGCGATCAAAAAGTTCGTGGTAACGAACTGTAAGTAAGGAGCGACCCGGCTCAATAGTAACCGAAACTCTAAAAAACAGAATTTTTATAGCAGTAGATACATCAAAAGAATTGGATCTTTATGCTGATTTCAAACATATAAGTTTCATTAAGTTTAGTCTTACCCATCAAAAGCTACGAGCCTGAAAAAATTGCCTTATTTTCGAAAAAAGGGGGAAACAACCCCTACAAGTGATAGAATCTTAATAAAAATCAAACCACAAGATTAAGCGCAACAGAAAACCCTACAGTAGACGTTTCAAGCTCCTATCTGCAAAAATGTGGAATTTGTATTTTTTGCCAGAAGAAAGATCACAGATGCGTGTTTATTTATTTTTTTCCAAGGGTGATCGTATCGATCCAGTAGTCCTAGAATATCAAGAGAGGGCTTATTTAAATCGAAATTAAAAGTTCTAGTGCCCTTTCTAAGTGAGCAAAAAATTGAAGGGTAACTTGACCCCCTCCCACGCTATATTTTTTTCTCGAAGTCACCAAATCAACCATTTTGAACAAATAGCCATTTTGTTCAGCATAGTCGAAAATTTAAAAAATATGTCTTTGAGGATGACTTGATCCCCCACAGTTCCAATGGGAAGGGCTGCAAGTTATGAACTTTGCCCATTGTTTACATATAGTATTGATTATTGGGAAGTATACAGATATTTCAGGAGGAATTTTTTCTGGTGGGGGGGTCTGAGGAGGGGGTTAGGTGGGAGGATGTTTCCATGGAGGATGTTGTCTTGGGGTAAGGGACATTTCTATGAAGGGGCGCCAGATTTCCCAGCATTTAAAAAAAAACGATCACATATAAGAAAACAAGTTTTTTCAACTGAAAGTAAGGAGTAACATTAAAACTTAAAACGAACAGAAATTATTACGTATATGAGGGGGTTCGCCCCCTAGTCGATACCTCGCTCTTTACGCTAATTTTTTTTACTACTTTCAAAACAGTTATCTAGTCTAATTAAACAGGCTTTGTGATAAAGGGATTTGTGATTCGAACAAAATTTGAACTTTAGCGTAATATTTGAACCCATAATACACAAGTAACAAAACTCCTTCCCCCTACAGAAATTAAAACAAAAATAAAACTCAAATAAAATTTCCAAATTTGGAAGTAGGAATGCATCTATTGACGCGGATTACACCTAATTTATTCATGGTTATGGGCATTGTTTCATGGTTATTTGATGGTTTTTCATGTTCTGTTCATGGTTTGATGGTTATTTGATGTTGTTTCTGTTCTGTTGGTTGATGGTGGGTTTGTTGGTTTGATGTTGTTTCTGTTCTGTTTATTCATGGTTGGTTTGTTTTTGATGTTGTTTCTGTTCTGTTTATTGATGGTTGTTTGATGGTTATGAGTGTTGGTCAATTTGTTTGTTGTTTCTTGGATGTAGACATAAGTTCAACAACAATTGATGGATAATCTAACGGGACAGGATCACGTGTTTCTTTCTAGGCCAATCATAGGAGTCGGAAACACTAACGGGACAAGATCGCAGTGAATATAAGGAAGGATTTTTGATATAGTTGTTATTAGTGTGAGAACAGAATTCAAGGAGTGAAAACAGTTTGACTTTGCTCGTTTATTAGGATATATTTGTAATAATGAGTGGAATGTTTAAACTATTAGAAGTTGATAGTGGAGTTGGTAGCAATGATACAAGAGCACCAAACATTGTGGTGGAAATCACGAGAGGATTACGGCTTTGTCCGGAATGGGATGAAGTATATGCAAGATATGTGCTATCTTTGAGCAAATTTAAAATGGAAGATCAATTATGCTTCGCTGCAAAAGTTGATATAGCACATGTGAATAGACTTCCAAGTGCTTTAAATGCAATAGTGAAGCATATAGAGGACAATAAGTTATATCGCTAATTGAACATGTGTAATATACATTATTGTTGCAGTTATACAATAAAATTGTTTCGAAATCGAAAATGTCACCCTTTTCTTAGAATGTCAGATTATCGAATATTCTTGAAGTAGAACAAATCATGGTTAGTCTAGAGTCAGCAGTGAGAGTGATAGGATTGAAAAATGAATAAATTTGAGAAAGAGAGAATTAAATCGAATCTTGTGATTATGGAAAAACATTCGATTCTGGATGACGATTTTCTCGAGTTATCCCTTAAACGGAAGATGTTCTCACAGGGGACACTTGAAAATATAATGAAAACTGATTCTCCCCCATTGGACTATTGTATGAAGCTTTTAAGATGTTATTCAAATGCTTATACTCAATGTATTGATATATTAATTGAAACAAAGCAGAATAATATCGTGGATATACTTTTGAAAACATTGCCATAGATTCAATGTAGATGCCCCCCCCTTCGAAAGAGGTAACGTCACAGAGTTACTCCTCTCCCATTCCCCTCTGAATTTATCAAACGAGGATCAGTTTCTTTTTAGCTGCGAGAGAGTTGACATCGGAAACCAAAAAAAAATGTTCTATATATGTCCAGTATGCATTTACACTCTTGGCATTTGGTCATCATGTGAGAATTGTACAATTATTGATGACTATAATGAAAAGTGCAAATTATGCAATCCTTGTAAATTACATAGAGGATATGCAGTACAAATTAAAGGATGTAATTCATTTCTTGAAGAGATTTGTGACTCTCACCCTAGAGGAAATCTACTCCAATTGTCACTATGACAAATGTGATCAGTGGGAGAATACTTATCCCGGTATGATTGGAAAGAACCCCAAACGTGATTTTAGTTTGTTTCTACGAGATTAGTATCGTCGTGGATTTAAATTATTTTGGGAGGAAGAATCAGGTCTACGATTCAACTGTTGGGGTAACAAGACAATTTGGTTTCTACGTCATCGTTGTCACTGCCTATTATGACTATAAACCTAGTGATTTTTATTTGGCAGTTACCGAATGTGACTCACCATTTGAAAACACTGTATGTGATATTGCTTCAAATGGACAGATTGAAACACGTGAATTTCACATATATGACTGCAAATAGTATCATTGACTATACAAAGAGATATGACAAGAGTGAAGTTACATTATACTGTAGAAAATGTGACACTGACTTTGCAGCCAATCAAGATCAATATACAGTGAATTCAAATGATCTACCAGCATTAGTGGTTTACGACAGTTGCCTATACACCGAAAAAGAAATCTGAAGTGTAGAATAAAGACATTGTTGTACATATACATTTCTTTATTAATAAAACAAATTCACATACATTTTTAAGCACTTTACTCGTAGGACACTAAAATCAATATTATACAGGTCTGAGAGGATGTTTTCCGCCATAAAGTCGTTCAAACGTGGATTGTCTACATAAATGTTGAGAAACTGCTTGTAAGTATAGCCGCGACATCTGAGCACGAAATATAGTAGAACATGGAAACCACAGCTTTTAGTCGTCAGATCCTGCACTCTCTTCCGATTTTGAATAATAGTTTTCCCACTGCTCACAATATAGTTGCTGATGTGTGGAGTGTAGAATCTATATGGTAGGCCGAGAGGATCAAAAAATTCAATCGTCTTCATTGTTTGAAAGATGCACAACCAATGGCCAGTATTCAGAGTCGACGGACTGCTATTAACAATGATTAGGGTATTGTTGGCACTTTGAATTTTTCCAAGAAAGTCCGAGAGCAGACAATAGGATCTGTATTTGGACATGTAGGGGTCCATATTAAATACATTGATTATTTGACTGGTATTCATGGTGCAAGGTCTAGTAGAACACTGCCTTCGGGAGTGATTTTCCAATAGGTTTCAAATTGATTTAGCGAGATTAGTGCAATACTCTCAGCTAATGGGTCGGGAAATGTACACTCTAAACGCACAATCCCCGTTCGTACTATACTCATATCCTGGGTGCCAGACAAATCCAATACAATGATACCATGTGTTTTAGCGAACATGTCTTCGGTTATACCATTTTCAAATAGTTATGAATCATGATCTAGGGTTTGCATGGTCAACTCATACAATGTCCTATAGGATTTATCAAAAGATAGATTATAGAGAGGGATTCCATTTACTTTGCAGACAAGAGATGCAAGCCCAAACATCTGAAATTAATGTGGGCATCCAGTCCACGATCCTATTGCACTAGCGCTTTTCACAAATGCCAAGGCTAATTTTGATGGAATTTCGCCATTGATAAAGGATGAGTCGGTGAAGGTACGTGAGCCTGTGGCAATATGACGTTGATTGGTGATTGAATGAGGAACAAGTAGTTTAATATTATTTCCACTGGCTCTCAGTTTTTCCGCTGCCAGAAAAAGAACTCATAACCTGCTGTTTGCGTACATGTAGTATTGCCGAGGCGAAGGAGAGAGTTACATCAGGATTGGCAGCAAGTTCTTTTCGTAAAATGAAATTGGATGGAGCAAGCGTCAATTTTATATCCACTTTAATATTGGGTGGTAGCCATTGGGGTATATTAAATATTTCATGATAAATTTTTCCAACTAGATGTAATTCACTAGTTGTAGCATTTTTGAGTGCATCTGTACTATCAGTATTAGCAACATATTCATATCCATTGGAGGTGCCTCTCAATTCCTTGTATGACTTGGGCGTCATCAGCATGAATTGCATATAGCTTGTATAATTTGAGGTTGTTGCTTGTGCTCACCAGCTTGCCATTTATGTAGACACTGATTTGACGAAATAAAATATGTAATATAGAATTTTCATAGGATATTCCATCGGCAAGAATTGGCTATGTATTTTCGGATTTCCGGACTTTCATTCGTAAATTTATAAATGTTGAAGACATGTCCATAAAGTAGTCTTCATTGGAATAAATTTGAAAGTGGATATTATCGGAGAGGGGTTGTTGTGGATAAAATTGTTCATAGTATCCATGTTTTACTCATATCAACATTTTCTGCATTGAATAGATTTAAAGATGAAGTGATTGAAGGTTGGGAATCCTTATGCGGTAGATATGCCATCTATGAAAAGAAATCTACTTTCGATCTAACAATTCTCTTCCTGGGGCTTCTTCTTCTACTGTTTACCGTACGTGTCGTCTTTTTCCTTCTTTTCTTTGACAGGGGTGATGTCTTTCGTTTCTGACCTGAGTAGAGACTGATGAGTGGTGCACTGTTTCTCGACATTTTTAAACCTTTTCAATTCTGATGAAATTTCAATTCTTCACCAAGGGTTCGCGCACTGGACCTAAGATTTTTCCGAAGCACTTTTTTTAAAATCCTTGCCAGAGCCCCAATCGTATAGTGTAGAGGATGCAAAATCTGTCGCAGCCGGTACAATATATTTTCTAGCCAGAGGTAGTGCAGAGCGAAACAGCTTAGCAAACCAACTGCCAAGACCATAGCGACATTGATGAGCAACCTTTGTAATAGTCCATTCAATTGCCCAGTTGTCTTGGGCCAAGATTATTAACATAGCAGTCAATATCAGGACAAATGAATACCACTTTTCTATTATATTTGTGATCTTTTCTCAGGATGTCATATGTATTTTTGAGAATACAGTCGACAAGAGCCAGTTCATACGCGCCGTCGAATTTGATGGTGGGAGAGAGTTTCGTCCAAAAATCACTTGTTCTATTCAAATCATTGTAGAAAGGATCGGAAACATTGGACATTAATGTCACATAGAAATCATTGGGCATTGTTAATGTCTTCAGCTGCAACCCAAGAATCAAAATCAGAGTTGTATCCTAGTAATGGCTCTATTAATTCGAACAGTATCGCCAACATTGAATTTTTTCTTCACATTTTTTTCACTGGAATATTGCTTTAGAAAAGCATCAAATGTATTTTCACTGCAATGAACTTCCTCAGGGCTAACATTGGACAGGGATCGATATGGTCGTTGGTTATATATTTGCATGATTTTATCTAAATCATGAATAAAAGCAGCAATAATTTTCAGCGTGCAGCCAATCGTTCTTATCATTCGTTCAGCCAATGCAGCCTCATCGTTCAGCCAATATATATATATATATATATATATATATATATATATATATATATATATATATATATATATATATATTATATATATATATATATATATATATATATATATATATATATATATATATATATATATATATATATAATATATATATATATATATATATATATATATATATATAATATATATATATATATATATATATATATATATATATATATATATATATATATATATATATATATATATATATATATATATATATATATATATATATATATATAATATATATATATATATATATAATATATATATATATATATATATATAAATAAATAAATATATATATATATATATATATATATATATATATATATATATAAATATATATATATATATATATATATACATATATATATATATATATATATATATATATATATATATATATATATATATATATATATATATATATATATATATATATATATATATATATATATATATATATATATATATATATATATATATATATATATATATATATATATATATATATATATATATATATATATATATATATATATATATATATATATATATATATATATATATATATAATATATATATATATATATATATATATATATATATATATATATATATATATATATATATATATATATATATATTGCCCACAGGGAAACGAGTTATAATTCAGGGAAAAAGTTATACTCTAGTTGATTTAATTTGCGATATGGTGACGAATCGTAAAGGACTTTTATCATTTGACAATAATCTATACACCTTTCAAAATGCATCAAACTTCCCCAAAAGTCTTATTGGCAATAAGCAAATTCTAAAGAAAATAAGAGAATATAGTCCTCTAACAACAACACCATTTAAAAAAGAAGAAGAGGAAGATTTTAATTTAATCTTGGAAAATACTAGCACTCCTAGCAGCAACAGCAGCAATGATTTGATAACACCGACGATGGTCGCTAGACAAAAGCGAAGACGCATTGATTCACCCTCCAGTGTGCAAAAGGGGAGTGGACATTACACTACGTGTTTGCGTTCAAAATGGATGAAGTTTTAAAACATGTTTATGAAAATATTGGTGAAGTGGGAAGTCTAAGTTCCTCCACAAAGCTTTCTAAAGTTGCCTCTGACATAGATGGCAGCACATTAAAAATGCAAAAGAGTATCTAGAAAATGAACCGAGTTACACACTGCATTGGAATCGCAGGCTTCGTGGCAAGTAATATCGACAAATTAAAGCCTTTTTCCCTCTGCATATAATGCAAACTGATCTTTTAACTTTAGACACGATTCAACGCCGTCACAATACACCCTACAGATATATTCTAGTGGCAATCAGTGTCTTTAGTCGCTATGCATATGCCATTCCATTGCGATCAAAGAGAGGTGTTGAAGTTGCTCAGGCTATAGAAAGTATTTTTGAACAGGATTGCTATAGAAAAATTCAATCGGATCGCGGTAGTGAATTTGTTAATCCTCATGTACAAAAGGTTCTATTGAAATATAATACAACGCTCTATCATAGTCACAGCCCGATAAAGGCTGCATTGGCTGAACGATTGATAAGAACGATTCGTCTATTAATTTCAAGATATTGCACACTGAAAAATACTACTGTTTTTATTCATGATTTAGATAACATCATGCAAATATAAAACCAACGACCACATTGGTCCCTGTCCAATTTTAGCCCCGAGGAAGTTCATTGCAGTGAAAATACATTTGATGCTTTTCTAAAGCAATATTCTAGAGAAAATTGTAAAGAACAAATACAATGTTGGCGATACTGTTCGAATTAATAGAACCACAAATATTTTTGAAAAGGGGAATTATTTATGGATCACTGAAATTTTTAAAGTGTCCAAAATCCTAGACCCTGAACCAACGACATATCGGTTGCGAGACACCAAAGATGATGAGATTCTCGGCGGTTTTTATGAATATGAACTAAAAAAAAATTAGAAACACTAGTGAAATTTATCAAATTGAAAAGATATTAAAGAGTTGTACTCGCAGAGGCAAGAGACAGTTGCTTGTTCGCTGGCTAGGATGCAACTCTGATTTCGATTCTTGGGTTGCAGCTGAAGACATTAACAATGCTCAATGATTTCTATGTGACGTTCATGTCCAATTTTTCTGATCCTCTCTACAATAATTTGAATAGAACAAGTGATTTTTGGACAAAACTCTCCTCCACCATCAAATTCGACGGCGCGTATGAAGTGGCTCTGTCGACTGTATTCTCAAAAATACATATGACATCCTGAGAAAAGATCGCAAATATGATATAAAAATTAGACGCTATGATTGGCCACCATCCCCAGGTGATCAAGAACAAATTCAAAAGATCAATTGGATAAATTATTCATATATTGAATTACCCTACGAAGAACTCACCTGTATGAATGATTTATGTCGTTCTATCAATAAAAGAATTTCCGCTCGTAAAAAAGGAGCCTTTCATTTCAACTATTCAAAGGAGGAGGGCAAGATCTACATTAGTTCACCCATTGCTGATGAAAAGGTTATTCTCAATGATAATCTAAAAGATGTTCTTGGCTTTAAGCTCAATATAATCAATGGTAAAAGTGCTGGAAACACTAATTTTATTTTTGCTGACTACCCGCCTGCCTTCTCCACGGACACATGTATATTTCTCTACGCTTCATTTGTTGAAACAACCAGAGTTGGCAATAGCAATGTCCCCCTCCAACGAGTTCTTGAACAAAAACCAATCAAGAACATATTCACCATTACAATATAAAGCATCTTCAGTATATCCCCGTAAACACTCCCTTTTTGGAACTCTGTCAGTTAACACTAAGAACTGAATTAGGTGATCCCCTAGCAATATCGAAAGGTTTGGCTGTGATTACATGCCATTTTCGACCCATCGTTGTCGGTGTTCAAAACAAACAAAATGTCTAATAGAAAAGTGGTAATCATTTGTCCTGATATTAACTGCTATGTTAATACTCTTGGCCCAAGACAACTGGGCAATGGAATGGACTCTTACAAAGGTCGCTCATCAATGTCTGGCTATGGTCTTGGCAGTTGATTTGCTAAGCTTTTTCGCTCTGCACTACCTCTGGCTAGAAAATATATTGTACCAGCTGCGACAGATTTTGCATCCTCTACACTATACGATTTTACTAGATTTTAAAAAACGATTGCACTATAGGATTTTAAAAAAAGTGCTTCGGAAAATCTTAGGTCCAGTGCGCGAACCCTTAGTGAACAATTAAAATCTCATCAGAATAGAAAAGGTTTAAAAAGGTTGAGAAACAGTGCACCACTCACCAGTCTCTACTCAGGTCAGAAACGAAAGACATCACCCCTGTCAAAGAAAAGAAGGAAAAAGACGACATGTATAGTAAACAGTAGAAGAAGAAGCCTCAGGAAGAGAATTTTTAGATCGAAACTAGATTTCTTTTCATAGATGGCATATCTACCGCATAAGGATTCCCAACCTTCAATCACTTCATCTTTAAATCTATTCAATGCAGAAAATGTTGATGCGAGTGTAAAACATGGATACTATGAACAATTTTATCCACAACAACCCCTCTCCGATAGTATCCACTTTCAAATTTATTCCAATGAAGGCTACTTTATGGACATATCTTCAACATTTATAGATTTACGAATGAAAGTACGGAAATCCGATAATACATTGCCAATTCTTGCCGATGGAATATCCTATGAAAATTATATATTACATAATTTATTTCGTCAAATCAGTGTCTATATAAATGGCACGCTGGTGAGCACAAGCAACAATCTCTCAAATTATACAAGCTATATGCAATTCATGTTGATCACACCCAAGTCATACAAGGAATTGAGAGGCACCTCCAATGGATATGAATATATTGCTAAAACTGATAGTACAGATGCACTTAAAAATGCTACAACTAGTGAATTACATCTAGTTGGAAAAATACATCATGAAATATTTAATATACTCCAATGGCTACCACCCAATATTAAAGTGAATATAAAATTGACGCTTGCTCCATCCAATTTCATTTTACGAAAATAACTTGCTGCCAATCCTGATGTAACTCTCTGACTCACCTCGGCAATACTACTCGTACCAAACAGCAGGTTATGAGTTCTGTTGCTTTGGCAATGGAAAAACTGAGAGCCAGTGGATATAATATTAAACTACTTGTTCCTCATAAAATCACCAATCAACTTCGTATCGCCACAGGCTCACGTACCTTCACCGACTCATCCTTTATCAATGGCCAAATTCCGTCAAAATTAGCGTTGGCATTTGTAAAAAGCGCTAGTGCAATAGGATCGTGGACTGGATGTCCACATAAATTTGAGATGTTTGGGCTTTCATCTCTTGTCTGCAAAGTAAATGGAATCCCACTCTACAATCTATCTTTTGATAAATCCTATAGGACATTGTATGAGTTGACCATGCAAACCCTAGATCATGATTCACAACTATTTGAAAATGGTATAACAGAAGACATGTTCGCTAAAACACATGGTATTATTGCATTGGATTTGTCTGGCAGCCAGGATATGAGTAAAGTACGAACGGGGAGTGTGCGTTTAGAGTGTACATTTGCCGACCCATTAGCTGAGAGTATTGCACTAATCTGGCTAAATCAATTTGAAACCTATTGGGAAATCACTCCCGAAGGCAGCGTTCTACTAGACCTTGCAACATGAACACCAATCAAATAATCAATGTATTTAATATGAGCCCCTACATGTCCAAATACAGATCCTATTGTCTGCGCTCGGACTTTCTTGGAAAAATTCAAAGTGCCAACAATACCCTAATCATTGTTAATAGCAGTCCGTCGACTGTGAATACTGGCCATTGGTTGTGCATCTTTCGAACAATGAAGACGATTGAATTTTTGGATCCTCTCGGCCTACCATATACATTCTACACTCCACATATCAGCAACTATACTGTGAGCAGTGGGAAAACTATTATTCAAAATCGGAAGAGAGTGCAGGATCTGACGACTAAAAGCTGTGGTTTCCATGCGCTGCTATATTTCGTGTTCAGATATCGCGGCTATACTTACAAGCAGTTTCTCAACATTTATGTAGAAAATCCACGTCTGAACGACTTTATGGTGGAAAATATCATCTCAGACGTGTATAATATTTATTTTAGTGTCCTACGAGTAAAGTGCTTGAAAAATGTATGTGAATTTGTTTATTAACAAAGAAATGTATATATACAACAATGTCTTTATTCTTCATTTTAGATTTCTTCTTCCGTGTATAGGCAACAGTCGTGAACCACTAATGCTGGTAGATCATTTGAATTCACTGTATATTAATCTTGATTGGCTGCAAAGTCAGGGTCACATTTTCTACAGTATAATGTAACTTCACTCTTGTCATATCTCTTTGTATAGTCAATAATACTATTTGCATTCATATTGTGAAATTCACGAGTTTCAATCTGTCTATTTGAAGAAATATTACATACAATGTTTTCAAATGGCGAATCACATTCGGTAACTGCCAAATAAAAATCACTAGGTTTATAGTCATGATAGGTAGTGTCGTCCCAACGATGACGTAGAAACCAAATTGTCTTGTTGCCCCAACAGTTGAATCGTAGACCTGATTCTTCCTCCCAAAATAATTTAAATCCACGACGATACCAATCTCGTAGAAATAAACTAAAATCACGTTTGGGGTTCTTTCCAATCATACCTGGATAAGTATTCTCCCACTGATCACATTTGTCATAGTGACAATTGGAGCATAGTTGCCCTCTAGGGTGAGAGTCACAAATCTATGAAATACATCCTTTAATTTGTACTGCATATCCTCTATGTAATTTACCTCTATGTAATCCTCTATGTAAATATCCTCTATGTAATTAATCCTCTATGTAAACATTTTTTTTTTGGTTTCCGATGTCAACTCTCTCACAGCTAAAAAGAAACTGATCCTCGTTGGATAAATTCAGAGGGGAATGGGAGAGGAGTAACTCTGTGACGTTACCTCTTTCGGAGGGGGAGCCATCTACATTGAATCTATGGCAATGTTTTCAAAAGTATATCCACGATATTATTCTGCTTTGTTTCAATTAATATACCAATAAATTGAGTATAAGCATTTGAATCACATCGTGAAAGCTTCATACAATAGTCCAATGGGGGAGAATCAGTTTTCATTATATTGTCAAGTGTCCCCTGTGAGAATATCTTCCGTTGAAGGGACAACTCGAGAAAATCGCCATCCAGAATCAAATGTTTTTCCATTATCAAAAGATTCGATTTAATTCTCTCTTACTCAAATTTATTCATTTTTCAATCCTATCACTATCACTGCTGACTCTAGACTAACCATGATTCGTTCTACTTCAAGAATATTCGATAACCTAACATTCTAAGAAAAGGGTGACATTTTCGATTTCGAAACAATTTTATTGTATAATTACAACAATAATATATATTACACATGTACAATTAGTGATATAACAAATTGTCCTCTATATGCTTCACTATTGCATTTAAAGCACTTTGAAGTCTATTCACATGTGCTATATCAACTTTTGCAGCGAAGCATAATTGATCCTCCATTTTAAATTTGCTCAAAGATAACATATCTTGCATATACTTCATCCCATTCCAGACAAAGCCGTGATCCTCTCATGATTTCCACCGCAATGTTTGGTGCTCTTGTATCATTGCTACCAACTCCACTATCAACTTCTAATAGTTTAAACATTCCACTCATTATTACAAATATATCCTAATAAACGAGTAAAGTCAAACTGTTTTCACTCCTTTAATTCTATTCTCACACTAATAACAACTATATAAAAAATCCTTCCTTATATTCACTGCGATCTTGTCCCGTTAGTGTTTCCGACTCCTAGGATTGGCCTAGAAAGAAACACGTGATCCTGTCCCGTTAGATTATCCATCAATTGTTGTTGAACTTATGTCTACATCCAAGAAACAACAAACAAATTGACCAACACTCATAACCATCAAACAACCATCAATAAACAGAACAGAAACAACATCAAACCAACAAACCAACCATCAACAAACAGAACAGAAACAACATCAAATAACCATCAAACCATGAACAGAACATAAAAAAAAAACATCAAATAACGATGAAACAACACCCATAACCATGAATAAATTATGTGTAATCCGCGTCAATAGATGCATTCCTACTTTTGGAAATCCTTCTATTTCCACGGGGGGGGGGGGGAATTTTCTGGGGGGGGGGGGGGGGGGGTAAACACCCCCCCCCCCCCATTGACTATATTCATTTATGTTATTTTACTGTGTTCATGGCCGTATATTTGGCTTTAAAATACACTTATCTGTCTATCTATTTAATATGCAGAATAATTTTACCAAACACATTTTGCATGCAGACCCGCTATGCTTACCCCCCCCCCCCCCTCCTAGTGTGCAAATCTATAGCGCAAATTTATTTCTAAATTAACGAAGAAAGTAACAAAAAAAAACGGTGTGTTCTCGAATTTTACACAGCGTAAACTTGAGTGAGTGGTGCATAATACACAAGTACCAAAATTCCTTCCCCTACGGAAATTGAAAAATAAAACTCAAATAAAATTCTCAAATTTGGAAAGCCTTATTTTCTACGTGAGGGGGGGGGGGGGTTAAACTCCGGACACCCTTTTAAAGATCTTTTCTTTCATTCATTTCAGTCATTTGAGAATTGCTCAACTTGTGACTCTCATTTTCATAAAAATGGTTTCGACATCTCTGGCCGTTTTGTTACTATGCCTTGCAAAATTAGTTCCGCAAATATCACTATTTTGAGTTACGTGGGAGAATCTGTCCATGGAGAAATGTTTCGTGGGAGAAGGGAATTTTCCATGGAGGGGGAGCTGGATTTTTCGAGATTTTTTAAAAAAAAATCAGTAATTAAATAAAAAGCAAGTTTTTTCAACCGAAAGTCAGAAGCAACATTAAAACTTAAACAAACAGAAAATATTACGTATATAAGATGGGTTGCCTCTCCTCAATAGCTCGCTCTCACGCTAAAGTTTCTTTTTTAACTTTCAAAAGAGGTTATTATTCTAATTAAACAGCCTTTGTGATTCAGGAGTCATTCTTAAACAACAGCAACAGAAATCAAACTAAGGCTATTATAAGGTTATTATTAGTTTTAAAAAAGTAAAATTAATATGCAAATTTCATTTTAATCATTCGTGTACGGTGAGCCAAATTCAAAACCTGCATTAATTCGAAAACGTTCGGAAATTAAATAAAAAAAAAACAATTTTTTTTAACTGAAAGCAAGAAACGACATTAAAACTTAAAAAGAACAGAAATTATTCCGTATATGAAAGGGGCAGTCTCCTCCTCAACGTCCCGCTCTTTACGCTAACGTATTTTTTTATTGTTTTATAAAGTAGAGTTGTGAGAAAGAGTCAAACTTTAGTGTAAAGAGCCGGGTGTTAATACATATATATATATATATATATATATATATATATATATATATATATATATATATATATATATATATATTATATATATATATATATATATATATATATATATATATATATATATATATATATATATATATATATATATATATATATATATATATATATATATATATATAATATATATATATATATATATATATATATATATATATATAATCAACATTTGATTTGCTGGTTGTTTATTTTACAGGGAAAAGTAGTACGCCTGTCACCTCACTTTACATGGAGCGGGAATTGAACTCTGGACCTCGCATCGCCAAGCAGATCATCAATCCACTTTGCTACCACAAGTTTATTGGCTGTTATTCAGTCCAAATCAATTTAGGGTATATCTTTAAGGAGACTCGATACCATAAAAAATCAGCCTTCCACGTCCGTTTTCAGCTTTTTCAGTTTGTGGGGCCAAACTGTTTAGAATTGATTGGACGGTCTTGCCATAACTTTTAGAGCTTGGATAAGCGATCCAAATAAACGGCAGAAAACCCAAAAGCCGATATCTGCTTTCCCTTAAATCTTAGAAGAACCTTGTAACTTCTATTGTTTACTGCCGGAGATAGAGATATTCAGTTTTAGGGAAACTTACCCCAAAACTTATCCCTAAACCTTAGTTTTAGGGATAACTTATTCATTTAAAAATATTAGAAAGTGTAAGTTTGGTTTTATCGATCAAACGGAGTTGAATTTTCTTTTTAAAATTCAAGAAAGGGTTGTCCATAAAAACGTTCTAGTATACCTGCAACGAAAACTCCAAATATCCCCTCAAAAGAAATGTCATTTGATCAAATTGACAAATGTTCAAATTTTCTTGGTTCAACCCACTTTGATTGAAAACTTTACCTACACAATTCCATTGTCTTTTCAATCAAATCACGAATTTTCAATAGGCTTCAATGACAAGTAGTCCCCTCGGAGAATTTGCTAATGGACCGTTTGCCTTTGAGACAGTCAGACCACATTGAGGCTCACAAAATGATATTCAAGGTATCGAATCCTTTTAAGATATATGTTCCCTCAGAAACCAGCAATTTAGCAACAAGCCTTCAGCAGTAACTTGATCCAAAAAGAGAAGACTTATTTTAGAAAAATTACAAAAAGAGAAAAGAGAAAAGATAATTGGATTCATTAATCGGGGATTCATCAGTTCACTAGGCTAAAATTAAAATTTTACTTTTTCCTAGAACAGGATCTAAACCTACTCAAAAATTGAAAAAATGTAATTTTTTCGAAAATTAACTATCAATATTCATCGTTTTTTCAACCCAAAAGACAATGTAAGCCACATTTTGAAGCATAATTCAGTAGAGGATTAGAGCTTAACCTCAGCTACAAATGGTAGCGAAATTTTTGTTTTTGCTGATATATTAAAGCCACGGGAAAGCCGAAAAATAGCATAACCTATTATTGAACAGGGAACATAAACCGTAAGTTTATTCCTTGTGTGGCCAGGTATTGTGAATGCATTTCCCTTTGAAGCAAAGCATCTTGTCCATTTCATTGCACATGTAAACACGAATTAAGAATGGCAAAACTATAACTTTTTTATTTGTTCTATAGGATATATAAATCTAAAATTTAAATTACTGAAGTGAAGTTTTACTAAAAAAGACTTATAAGCAATATAATTTTTTATGAACATTTTAGGGTATTTCTCCAGAATGTGTTGCCAAAAGTTGGGGTGAGTGACTCAATGTCTATTTAACGACATTGTTTGGCTTATCACCACAATATTTTCAAATTTGAAATATGCAATTGTTTTTTTGTTTTTTTTTTTTTTCAAAACGAGGTCGAGGCCGAAGGGCTCGACCGAGTCAGGAGTAGGCACAGAACGCCCCAAAATCTAGTGATTTCTGCGGTTTTACCCAAAACTTCCTTTATTTTTCACATAATACCCCCCTTCGTGCGTTTTGTACAATTCAACTTAATCCCAACCACATTCCAATCCCAAAAGACCGAAAAATTGTTTTACACACTTAGTCGCATATATGCATGGATAATATCCAGATGGGCTTTAACTGCAGTTCGGTCAAAATTTGGTTTTAAAGGCACATGTATAGCCTTGTAGCCCTTCTTCTTGTAACCATGTAGCCATGTAGCCCTTCTTCTTGCTTTGGATATGCCATCAAATAAGGATTTTTTTTTCAATCTAGAGCAAAAGAGCAGATAAACTAGAAAACTAAATTTTTTTTTTATTTAACCCAAACAAATAAAATCTCAATTTGAATACGCAACACTCAAAATACCAAAAAATTAGACAATTATGGAATCTAAGAGCGTTAAAGTTTTGACTTCGATTTTTGGTTGGATGAGCGAATCAATTGTTCCAGCATATCCCATTCACTTTGTTTGACTTGAACCAGTGCATTGAAATCTCCAGCCATAAAAGGAAGTTTTCCACCATCAAAGTTAATAACCTAGAAGAAAATATGTCACGTTTCCTCTCGGTTTCAAATATAATTGGTAGCGTTTCACGACTAAAGATTTAATGACCTGAAAACGCTGTTCAGACTTTAATTTACGCTTATTCCGATCTCCATATAAACCCAACTGACAACGCAGCCGAAAAAAATATAAACAATTTTATAACAGATTTTACTGCCAGTTTTAATGATGTTGACACGTCTCCTATCTTTTTTCCTTATTAGCTTTTACTATAGGCTAATCCCCGATTTTTTTTTTCTCTTTTTGTATTCTTCACCTGGGTACTGTTATTTACTTTCCATATGCTATAACAGAATATTTTCTGTTCTTTTCTAAAATGATATTTGTCCTTATTCCGAAAATAATGAATCGACTGCACGAGATATTCAATCGTTGAATCAAGAGAATCAATTGTTGTTGATCAATTTTTATTTCTTGCCTTTTGCTGTAGGCTGCGTCCGTATAGAGAGATAAGATAGATAAGATAACGTGTATTTCAAGCCAAAATATGGCCATGTACACAAACAACATACAAGATTAACGAATTAAAACACTCGTCACAATAATAAAGAAGAAATTAAAACTACCCTCTTCTTTTTGCTAAAAACTTATCAAGGTATCTTCCCACTAGACAAATAAACTGTGGCAACGTAGGGAGCAGCAATCCATCATTCCCAAATAAATTTTCCATTACCACCAAAAGACCTCGACACCGACTCAGACAATGCTCGAAATTCTCCTCCTCTTCTTGGCAAAGAGGGCAAGCAAACCTGCCGTCTGGGACACTTTTCTCCTTTCAAAAACCTTCAATATCGAACGAATCGGAAGGCAATTAGATCGTAGCTGCATCCAATATGTATGATATCTAGCCGGTAAATTTAACTTAAAACAGAATTCCAGCCCATATATTATCTTAACCCCTTTACAATATCTTAAAGTTTCTGAATTCTTGATCTCCCTTCCGAATTCCTTTCCGAATCCATTTCTGTATCGTCTGGTCCTCCAGCACACGCTTGATTTCCTTGTCCAACTGCAATTGCTGACTAGTTGGTCCAAATCCATCATTCCAAGTGAAAGAAAAACCTGTTTTATCCAGTACCTCCTTGAATTTAAAAGGCCAAGATCTTTTCCTTCGTAACTGAAGTAACTCATCATATGCAGCCTTAAGTAGCCTATCACAGGGTAGCTGTACAACCCTTAGCCAAAATTTTATCCTTTGGACTGTTCTATCATAGGCAACACAATAGCGCTGCCTAAGTAAAGAACGATGTTGGCACAATTTATTATTATTCTTTTTTTTTTGGTTTCTTGGTCTTAGACCAGGGCACTTCGTATCGAACGAGTTGTGGTAGAAACTTCGAAAGGGCTCATTCGATTGGAAATTGAAATGGCTTATGCCCTTTTAAATAGTCGAAAGTGATTGGAAGGCAACTAATACCCTTTCAACGCCCACCTTTTCCCCAAACACATCCAATCGAAATTCTGAGATAGCCATTTTGTTCAACGTAGTTGACAGTTTGGAAATTAGGTCTTTGAGGATGACAACCCCCCAGAGCCCTCAGTGCAACTTGTAACTTATGTAAGTTATGCCCTGAGGGCGTATGAGGTTTTTTATTGAAAGCTTTGTCGTAGAAACTTGAAAAAACGATCATTCGATTGGAAATTAGAAGGGCTTGTGCCCTTTTTAATAGTCGAACGTGATTGGAGGATAACTAACACCCTTCTCAAACCCACCATTTCCCACCAAACACATCCAATCAAAATTTTGAGATAGACATTTTGTTCGACGTAGTTAAAAAGTCTGGAAATTATGTTTTTGAGGATGACACTCCGCCCACAGCGCTCAGGGCAAGGGTTGTAAGTTATGCCCAGCGGGCATATAAGGTTTTTTTTATAGAAAGCGTTGTCGTTGAAACTTCAAAAAGGAATCATTCGATTGGAAATTGAAACGGCTAGTGCCTTTCTAATAGTTGAAAGTGATTGGAAGGCAACTAACACCCCTTCCACGGCCATGTTTTCCCCAAACACATCCAATCAAAATTTTGAGATCGCCATTTTGTTTAATATAGTTGAAAGTTCTAGAAATTATGTCTTTGAGAATGATAACCCCCTCACAGCCCTGAGGTCAAGGGTTGTAAGTTATGCTCTGGGGCATATCAAGTTTTTATAGAAAATGTAAAAACTTCAAAAAGGGCTCATTCGACTGGAAATTGAAGGGGCTACTACCCTTTTTAATAGTCTATCCTACTACCCTTTTTAACCACTCACTTTCGACTATTAAAAAGGGCAATTTCAATTTCCAATCAAATGAGCCCTTTTTGAAATTTCTATAACAACTTTCTATATAAACTTTATATGCCCCCAGGGCATAACTTACAACCCTTGCACTGAGGGCTCTGAGGGGGTTATCATCCTAAAAGACGTAATTTCAAGAACTTTCAAATACGTTGAACAAAACAAATATCTCAAAATTTTGATTGGATGTGTCTGGGAAAATGGTGGGCGTGAGAGGGGCGTTAGTCGCTCTCTAATCACTTTCAACTATTAAAAAAAACTGCCACTTTCAATTTCTAACTGAATGAGCCCTTTGGAAGTTTCTATGCTTTCAATAAAAACCTTATATGCCCCCAGGGCATAACTTACAACCCCTGCCCTGAGGGCTATGGGGGGAGGAATTGTCATCCTTAAAGATCTAATTTCCAAGACTTTCAACTACGTTGAATATAATGGCTATCTAAAATATTGATTGGATGTGTTTGGGGAAAAGATGGGTGTGAGAGGGGGGTTAGTTGCCCTCAAATCACTTTCGACTATTAAAAAGGGCATAATCGAATTTCATTTTGAGAAAAACACTTCCTGCAGCACCCGATGCAAATGTCGTTATCACATCGCCCTTTGAATTTCCAATCGAATGAGCCCTTTTTCAAATTTCTACGACAAAGACTTCAATAAAAACCTTATATGCCCCCATGGCATAACTTATAACCCTTGTCCTGACGACTGTTGGGGGAGTGTCCTGCTCAAAGGTATAATTTCCTGAACTTAGAACTGCGTGGAACAAAACGGCTATCTCAAAACCTTTATTGGATGTGTTTGGGGAAACGGTGGGCGTGGAAGGGGTGTTAGTTGCTTTACAATCCCTTTCGACTACTAAAAAGGGCACTAGCCATTTCAATTTCCAATCGAATGAGCCATTTTTGAAGTTTCTACGACAGCACGTTATATAAAAACCTTATATGCCCCCCGGGGCATAATTTAGAAACCCTTGCCCTGAGGGCTGTGGGGGGAGGGGTTGTCATCCTCTAAGACCTAATTTCCAGAACTTAAAACTATGTTGAATAAAATGGCAATCTCAAAGTTTTGATTAGATGTGTTTGGGGAAAACGTGGGCGAGAGGCGGGTTAGTTGCCCTCAAATCACTTTTGACTATTAAAAAGGGCACTAGCCCTTTGAATTTCCAATCGAATGAGTCTTTTTTGAAATTTCTACGACAACGTTTTCTATAAAAAAAAACCTTATATGCCCCCAAGCTATAATTTACGACCCTTGCCCTAAGGGCTATGGGGGACTGTCCTTCTCAAAAACATAACTTCTATCGGGAAATCATCTACACTGAACAAAATGGCTATCTCAAAATTTTCATTGGATTTGTTTCGGAAAATAGTGGGCGTGGAAGGGGTGTTAGTCGCCTTCCAATCACTTTCGACTATTAAAAAGGGCACAACCCACTCCAATTTCCAATTGAATGAACCCTTTTCGAAGTTTCTACGACAACTTCTTCGATACGAAGTGCCCTGCTCTAAAGGAAAAAATAAATAAATAATACATTTTGCCAACATCGTTCTTATATGCCCCCAGGGCATAACTTAAAACCCTTGCCCTGAGGGTTGTGGGGGAGTGTCCTCATCTTTACTTCGTCCCCGTTTCTTGTCTCGTTCTTGAGTGTCCCCGTTCTTTACTTAGGCAGCGCGATCTCGCTGCCTATGGTTTATACAAAACTTTCTATATAAACCTTATATGCCCCCAGGGCAAAACTTACAACCCTTGCACTGAGGACTCTAAGGGGGTTATAATCCTAAAGACCTAATTTCCAGAACTTTCAATTACGTTGAACAAAATGGATATCTCAAAATTTTGATTGGATGTGTTTTGGAAAATGGTGGGCGTGAGAGGGGTGTTAGTCGCTATCCAATCACTTTCAACTATTAAAAAAGGCACTAGCCCTATCAATTTCCAATTGAATAAGCCCTTTTGTAGTTTCTACGACAATGCTTTCAATAAAAACTTTATATTTATAAATCAAACTGTAAATGATACATTGTGCCGACATCGTTCTTATATGAGCCAAGGGCAAGAACCCTTGCATTGAGGACTCTGAGGGGATATCATCCTAAAAGACCAAATTTCCAGAACTTTCAATTACGTTGAACAAAATGGACATCTCAAAATTTTGATTGGATGTGTTTAGGAAAATGGTGGGCGTGAGAGGGGTGTTAGTCGCTGTCCAATCACTTTCAACTATTAAAAAAGGCACTAGCCCTATCAATTTCCAATTGAATGTGCCCTTTTGAAGTTTCTACGCTTTCAATAAAAACCTTATATGCCCCCAGGGCATAACTTACAACCCTTGCCCTGAGGATTGTGGGAGGAGGGGTTGTCATCTTTAGAGACCTAATTTCAAAAACTTTCAACTACGTTGAATAAAATGGCTATCTAAAAATTTTGATTGGATGTGTTTGGGGAAAGGTGGGCGTGACAGGGGGGTTAGTTGCCCTCAAGTTACTTTCGAATATTAAAAAAGGGTACTAGCCCTTTGAATTTCAAATCGAATGAGCCCTTTTTCAAGTTTCTACGATAAAAATTTCAACAAAAACGTTACATGCCCCCAGAGCATAACTCATATCCCTCAACCCTGAGGGTTGTGGGGGAGTGTCCTCCTCAAAAACATATTTTCTATTTTGAAATCAACTACGCTGAACAAAATGGCTATCTCAAAATTTTTATTGGATGTGTTTGGGGGAATGATGGGCGTGGGGGGGGGGGCTATTTGCCCTCCAATCACTTCCGACTATTAAAAAGGGCACTAGCCCTTTGAATTTCCAATCAAATTAGCTTTGAAGTTTCTACGACAACGCCTTCTATAAAAACCTTATATGCCCCCAGGGCATAACTTAAAACCCTTTCCCTGAGGGCTGTGAGGGAGTGTCCTCCTCTAAAACATATTTTCTATCTGGAAATCAACTACGCTGGACAAAATAGCTATCTCAAATTTTGATTGGATGTGTTTGGGGGAATTATGAGCGTGGGGGGGGGGGCTAGTTACCCTCCAATCACTTTCGACTATTAAAAAGGACACTAGCCCTTTGAATTTCCAATCGAATGAGCCTTTTTTGAAGTTTCTACGACAACACCTTCTATAAAAACCTTATATGCCCCCAGGGCATAGCTTAAAACCCTTGCCCTGAGGGTTGTGGGGGAGTGTTCTCCTCAAAAACATATTTCCTATCAAGAAATCAACTACGCTGAACAAAATGGCTATCTCAAAATTTTGATTGGATGTGTTTGGGGGAATGATGGGCGTGGGGGGGGGGCTAGTTGCCCTCCAATCACTTTCGGCTATTTAAAAGGGCACTAGCCCTTTAAATTTCCAATCGAATGAGCCTGTTTTGAAGTTTCTACGACAATGCCGTCTATAAAAACCTTAAATGCCCCAAGGGCATAACTTAAAAACCTTGCCCTGAGGGTTGTGGGGGAATGTCCTCCTCAAAAACATATTTTCTATCTGGAAATCAACTACGCTGAGCAAAATGGCTATCTCAAAATTTCGATTGGATGTGTTTGGGGGAATGATGGGCGTGGGGGGGGGGGGGCTATTTGCCCTCCAATCACTTTCAACTATTAAAAAGGGCACTAGAGCTCTCGATTTCCAATTGAATGAGCCCTTTTTGAAGTTTCTACAACGACCCCTTCCATATGAAGTGCCCTGCTCTAAAGGAAAAAATAATAAATGATACATTGTGCCAACATCGTTCTTATATGCCCTCAGGGCATAACTTAAAACCCCTGCCCCGAGGGTTTTTGGGGAGTGTCCTCCTCGAAAACATATTTACTATCTGGAAATCAACTACGCTGAACAAAATGGCTATCTCAAAATTTTGATTGGATGTGTTTGCGAGAATGATGGGCGTGGGGGGGGGGGCTAGTTGCCCTCCAATCACTTTAGACTATTGAAAAGGGCACTAGCCACTCCAATTTCCAGTCGAATGTGCCCTTTTCGAAGTTTCTACGACAACTCCTTCGATACGAAGTGCCCGGATATGGAAAAAAAAAATAATAATCATACATTGTGCCCGCATCGTTCTTTAATTAGGCAGCGCGATCGCGCTGCCTATGATTAAAAAAACAGAGAAATTTCAACTGAAAGTAAGCAGCAACATTAAAACTTAAAACGAACAGAAATAATTACGCATATGAGGGGGTTCACCCCCTCGTCAATACCTCGCTCTTTACCCTGAAGTTCGAATTTTGTTCCAATTCTTTAAGAATGACCCCTGAATCACAAAGGTCGTTTAATTAGAATAAATAGCTCTTTTGAAAGTACTAAAAAAAACTTTAGCCTAAAGAGCGAGGTATTGACGGGGGCGGCTAACCCCCTCAAATACGTAATAATTTCGGTTCGTTTGAAGCTTTAATATTGTTCCTTACTCTTAGTTGAAAAAACTTGTTTTTTTGTTGTTGTTTAATTTCTGATCGTTTTTAAATAATGCCGGAAATCCAGCGCCCCCTTCATGGAAAATTCCCTTCCCCCATTAAAAATTCTTTCGTAGAAAGACCCTCTGATGTAACCCCCTCCCGCACCAGAAAAAATATCCCTGAAAACGTCTGATATACTTCCCAATAACAAATACTATATGTAAACAATGGGCAAAGCTCATAACTTGCAGTCCTTCCCCCGGGGACAGTGGAGGATTAAGTCATCTTCAAAGACATAGTTATTAGATTTTTCGACTATGCTGAACAAAATGGCTATCTCAAAATTTTGATCGGGTGACTTTTGGAAAAATGAGCGTCGGAGGGAACCTAGTTGCCCTCCAATTTTTTGTCACTTAAAAAGGACTCTAGAACTTTTAATTTCAGCTCAAATCAGCCCTCTCGCGATATTCTAGGACCACTGGATCGATACGATCACCCCTGGAAGAAAAATAAATAAACACGCATCCGTGATCTTTCTTCTGGCAAAAAATACAAAATTCCACGTTTTTGTAGATAGGAGCTTGAAACCTCTATAGTAGGCTTCTCTTGATACGCTGAATCTGATGGTGTGATTTTTATTAGGATTCTATGACTTTTGGGGGTTGTTTCCTCTTTTTACGAAAATAAGGCAAATTGTCTCAGGCTTGTAACATTTGATAGGTAAGACTAAACTTATATATGTTAAATATGTGAAACTTATATATTTAAAATCAGCATAAAAATCCGACTCGTTTGATGTATCTATTCGTATAAAAATTCCGTTTTTTAGAGTTTCGGTTACTTTTGAGCCGGCTCTCTCCTTACCTGGAGAGACCAGTTTGACACAAATCTAACGATTTTGCTGGGTAAAGGTTGGGCTTCCCCTCTTCCATGAACAAACAAAATTCAGGGTCATACTTTCAACTAGAGCAAGAATATGTATTCTGCAGCTTTTTCGTATAAATCAAATAGCAAGGAGATTAAATCGCAGAAAATTAGCATGGAATTCCATTCTTTATACAAATGGAAGTGAGAAGAACAGGAAAATCTCCAAAAATCGAGTGTTTTTTTTTTTTTTTACTTAGACCATGAACAAAAATGGCAAGACAATTTTCGCGTAATACGAAAAGGGAGCATAAGAAACGAATCATCAGGGAAAAAAGACCAAACCAGAGTTTTCACCAGGATTCCAAGTTCCAGAACCACTGAATGGGTATCCATCAGAATGCCACATTGAGAGCTACAGCGACTGAAACAGCCCCGAATCTCTAGAATTTACAAATTCTCCAAAATATATAGATCTGAACGAAATCTAAGTTGAACGAAAGCTAAGAACCCGTCAAAACACACTTAACTAATATAACAAATGGACACAATTAGCACTCACTCTCAACAATGTTTTCCACATGCGCAGCTTTGGGTTCGTTAATAATTTCGAGATCGTCTGGACTCGTCGATAAAGCATAAAAAAAATCGTCATTAAAAACAAACATCTAGAGATATCCTTCCTGGTCGAATGGTTAGCACTCAGGATCCGCAAATAAAAAATTTGCTGGTTCAGGTCTGTGGGGTGGATTTCGTTTGGTTTGGGGCGAGGGGTAGTGGTATTTCCCTTTAAAACAAGCCGAATGCCTAACCAGCTTCAAGTAGGTACTCGAAGGAATCTAGGAGAAAACGGGAAGTGGCGGATAACTTGCCCCTTACCACGCTTAGCATTCCCAGCCGAGGACAGAGCGTCAGGAGATTGAAGCTTCCGTTACGCGGTACTCATTGTTTTTTTTTATATCCAGACAAATGGGTTTCTACCGCCCTATTGAGTCATTGCCTGATATGACAGGTGACACTTTTTGGGTTCTCACATACTTATAATGTTACATACTACAACTACTACTACGAACAACTGACAGCAGCACCAAGTCACCCTGGAGACTCCAGACCAATACAGCTGCACATACTCCTCCTCCATCCCAACGTATTAAAAAGTTCCCCTCTTTACAATATCCCAAGAAAATCAATTTCCCTTCAATCCTTTCTCACTGTCACTTCCTACCCCATTCAGAGACGATGATTTTCCATTTTTCATTTTGGCCAAATGAAAAGATCATTTTTCATTTAGCCTAAAAGAGCAATCTGTCATCCTTCATTCGCAAAATATTTCCTAACCATCTCAATCGTTCTCTCATTATAGCTCGAGAAAGTGGGATGGAGCCATATTTTTGGTAGAGCTTGCGGTTTGGAATACTGCCAGTCAAACATGTACCCAAAACAATACTTATAAAACCCCCCAGGGAAAAAAAAATCAAAATTTCATCCTACGCCTTGCAAAGCGCCCACGTTTCAGTCATACTTGCCTACTATCATCATTGTGGCTTCTAATATCCTTATCTTCCTTCGCGGACTTATCTTCCTATTCTACGAAGCTTTTTTCAACTGTGTAAAAAACACCCTGAGCCTTGGCTATTCTACCTCTAACATCTTCATTGCATCTACTACGAGTATCTTTACTAATAATTACACCCAGGTAAGTAAAGCTATACTTGATCAATCTTCTCGTTACCCGACCTCACCTCTTCATTTTTTCGTAGTCAAAGCGACTTACTCTTCTTACCATTAATTTTTACGGGTATTTTTGCATCTTGAGCTTTAAAACCATCAAAAATTATTAATTTTGCTAAAATTTTCTTCCAAAACGCTCAAATCATCGGCATGATCTAAGTCTGGGAGATATTTACCTTCCTACTTGATTGCACTCCTGACTAGAAACGAAAACAGCTGCTAATCTCCTTCCCTACCCTACTCGCAGAAATTCTTTTCAGTTACATAGCACTAATCACTCTTATGTATATATCTAGTACACGATAGAAGGATATGACCTTCACTAAAGCTTATCTATAGTCTGAATCAAACTATTGTTAGAAACTACAAAACTGGTGAGTTTAGTCAAAATTTGGTCGGCGCATCCTCTCCCCTTTTAAAATTACACTGTTCTTCTCTTACAATTTTATCTACAGTATCTCTAAGTCTTAGAAGTATCATCATACTGAATAATTTGTTTCCTAAAGAAACCAAGCTAATACCTCTATAATTACCACACTCACACTTATCACGTTTCTTTTAAAGTTTTCCTAAAATCGTTAGGGCTTCCCCTTTTTCAAAAAAAAAACCTTTTCATAATCTTCAGCAAATTATCTGTAACATCACAACCGCCATTTTTCGAAAACTCATTTACCACGCTATCAGAACCTTAGGCCTTAATTATTTTTAATTCTTTTAGTACTGTCTCTAACTCTTCCTTCACTTCAAAATTGTCACAGACTTCTTCGTTCTTTTCTCTATCATTTCCAGGAACTTTATCATTTTTATCAATTTCCCGAAATTTTCTGCCCATACCTCTTTAACACCACCTCCTTATCACTAATTGAGGCCCCTTTCCTACCTCTAACAGGGACAGGTCCAGATTGGCTACTCCCTCTTATTTTTTACTATTATGTTCTTACTATTAATACAACATTTCACTATTATGCTGTCTGGCTGCATTTACAGATGTACAGCAATTTTGTTCATGGCATCCACTCCAAACTCAATTAATTCATATTTTAATGTTTTCTCTAGTTTCCTTGTATTCCACTGATTTACATATGATCTATCACTCGAATAATTCTAGTAATTCTCCTTCCTCTTTTCTCCCTCCTTTCTATTAACCATAAATCGTTTTCACTAATATTCCTAGCTGTGTTTTTAACTTTCTTCCTTAAGGCACCATCTCCTACTTCACAAACTAATTCCATTCTTCTTCTTCTTTTTGTTATTTGAATTAGTATGGAGAACGCTTTCACATATGGTTAATTTCATCAGTGAAATCAAATTTCGAGCCTTGCAGTGTGTTGATGCAGATGAGTTCGAACTCTAGGTCCCCTACAACTAAGCTGAGATCAAACCCACTGCACCAGGAGCGCATCCAGGATTTTTGTTTGGGGGGAGGGGGTTACTAATTTTTTTTTTTTTTTGGGGGGGGGGGGGTTACATAAAAAAAAACTCAAAAAACGCATACAAAATTTGTTTATGTCCATTTTTGTTACGTTTTTACGAGTCAAACAAACATTTCGGGGGGGGGGTTCAAACTGGGTAACTCCCCCCTGGATACGGCCTTGCACTGCACCCCTGCAGGATACGAACTATTTTACTAAAATTATTCCATTCATCGTCTATATTATCATATTTTACATTTTCCAGTTTCTTATTAAACTGTTACTGAAAACTTTCTCCTAATTGTTTTTCCCTGGAGGCTATCAACGTCATAGGTTCCCCAAATATAGTTACTCTTCCTAAATTTTAGCGTAGAATTACTCAAAATGTTACTTAGAAGGTGATCTTTACTTTTAACATCAACACCAGCATTTCTATTATCCTAGTATATTCTTTCGCCCCTGCCAGTCTTCGATTTACTATAGCATAATCATGCTAAAAGCTACAAGTAATTCTACTTAGGGTCAGGGTACCCGCCTCATGTGGCAAAGGAAAGAGATGAACAAAGGATTTTAACCCCAAATAAACCAAAAAAGCTCAAACCCTGCCCTGGTGTGTCCCCCAAAAAAGGAAAGTGCAACCGAATACTGGCAATAATCAACCACCAATGACTGTTTTTTTACTGTTTTTTACTTTTGACATTCATGGGATGAAAAATGATGCAGAAAAAAAACTAGGAAAATGCCACTATAAATGCCATGCTTCAGCGGCTGCAGTGAACAGTTTCTGTGTGAACATCTTTACGAGTTTCCTGCATTCACTATCCGTGAGCCGTTTTGCGCTAAAAAAAAAAAAATCCAATCAATGGGAACCAAGTATTACCTTTGCGGGTACGAATTTCGTCGTTGCCCACACGGTCTCTAACTGATCCTTAGGATCCAGTGAAGGCGATATGAAGGGTGATAATCAACCAAAGACTGTTTTTTACTTTTGACATTCAAGGGTTGAAAAATGATGCAGAAAAAAACTAGAAAAATACCACTATGAGGACTGGCAGCACTAGCTTCAAGTGCCAAAAGAAAAAGAAAAGCGGATACTTTCAAAAAAGAAAGCCGGGCTTTTAACCACAAATAAATGAGAGGTAGTTCTGGCGTCAAAAACACAGACAGAAGTTCAACCCTGGAATGAGGATGTCAAACAACATACAAAGAAAAGACAAGACCATACTGAAGCCTACAATTCATCCTATCTAGGACTGAAGATACTGACTTTCTTGTCAGAAAAAGAAAAAAGGAGAGGAAAAGGCAGAGATGAGCAACTAAGATTGGTCGGGGCGGGGTAATGATAAATGCTGAATATTAAGGACTTAAGTTCCTATCTTTTTTATTAATTGAGCCCGCTTTAAATATTTAAAAACTCTACTTTTTACGCTTTTAATCATTAAATATACGTATAATTCATGTTTCTAAAGAATCCCCTCCTTCTCAAGGCATGTATATTTTAATCGTACTGGTATTGAATTTATCTTATCCGTCTCCGTTACCGGGTATAATGGTATCTCTAGACATTTTCCAGGAAGGAGGGGGGGGGGGTAGTGTGCGAAAATGTTTCCCAGAAGAAAACTTAAACGAGTATTTTTGTTGCCATAAAGGGGGAAAAATTCAACATAATGCAAATCATACACATGTGTGTATGATTTAGTTTCTTGGGGGAGGGGGTACGAACGCCGGGCATTTATCTTTTAAAAACGGCTCCAAATGGACTAATCAGAATTTTAGGAATGGAAAGGGATATACAGAATTTTGAAGTAGAATGCACCCAAGCTGACGAAGAGGGTGGTATCGTGGCATAACCCCTCACCCCTTCTCTTTAGCTGAATCTGTCATTGGTTCTATGAATGTCATACATTTTTATCACACTTCTTACTCTAAAGAAAAATCTGAAAACAGCTCGGACCTGTCAAATGACAATGAGTCACACTACACATTGCTTTCATACAAGACAATCAACCTGAAACTTAGAAGAAAACCTATAAAATCTCAGCTCATGCGCTATTTGGTTAGTGTTTAGCTTGGCCTAATTAAAGAAAAAAGTCAAACAAAAACTAGGCATGATAGAAACAAACTGATCCAATTTTTTAAGTCAACGAACAAGAATGCATCGGAAAATTCGTCTAAACTGCAAATTTTTGTTATAATCAAATTACGTGGGTATTGAGCTTTCGTGTAAGTACTTGAATTTTTTTTTCAAGAATATTTAAAAATACATTTAGCTAGGCCTAATTAAGGAAAAAATCAAACAAAAACTATGGATAATAGAAAAAAACTGATCTAATTTTTGCAGTCAACGAACAAGAAGAGATCAAAAAACTCGTCTTATTCTTGCTTATTTTTGAACAGTAAATTGTTGTTTTTGAAAAGATCTGGAGCATTACATTGCTCCGAAAAAGCATTCACAATTAACAAGAATGTCAGGGAAAATTTACGGAATTGTGATGGGACATCAGCCCGTATGACTTTGTGATAAGCCCTAATCTCACTCCTCTCTATCTAGACAATTTTTATGGTTTACAAGCCAATTCGACGATTAAGAGACACGAGCTCAATCAATTGCAACGGCAAAAAGTAAAATTTACCTTGTAGAAGAAATTGACAGGGGCATTCAAGAAGAATATAGAACTTTACAGCTACTTCGAAATTTAGTAGAATAACATAAGAAATAATTTTAAACGAAATATCTATATTTAACAAAATTTCTGAAAAGAGAGTAATAAGAAAAATTCCATCAAATAAATTAAAAATTCCATATGAATAATTTCTTTAGTGTCTGAAGTTACAACATCAGTCTAAATTCTGCAACAAAAGAGTCTACTTTTCGTGTTCCATCAAAGATTCGAAATTCATTAAGTCTAAATGCCTAACCGTTTACCTAACTGCCTAATGCAGGCTTGTTTTGGAATCTTATCTTTGAAATAGGAACGCACTTGTAAAAGAAAAGAGTTCAGAAACCAGACTTATTCTTGATTAAAAAAAAATCAAATTTTCTTCTGATTATCTGATAATCAAAATCTCGCCCAATATCATAGTCAAAATCTGACATTCTGAAAGCCCTTGTATAAGAGGAGCCAAGATCAACCATGGTAACGGTGAGGTCAACTATGAAATAGTCGGCTATATGGTAATGGTTTATGAATGACTCATCCTAAATGATTATTCAAATCACATGAAATTAATTAATAGCTGAGAAAAACAAATAATTTAATTTAAAATGAATCGTTCACTAAAAATCGAATCTATATCCACAAAATCCGTATTGATATGTGGATATTAATAGACATCTTATTTTAGATGTTTGTTTCACTTATACATGGATAGGGTCCATGGAAACTGTTTAACCATATTAAATGGCAGAGCTATTGAGAATTTGCAAAATTTTGTCAAAGATTTTACTTTAGAGTTTACATGTTTATTGTACAGAAAACAATTTATTAGTTTTCTGTCCAGATTTCAATACGAAAAAAAGAATTCTTTTAACTAGTTCTTTTGAAGGGGATAAGAAGCGACAATTTTCATTTTACAGTTTATAGTGCATTGCCTTAATAAAGCCGATTCAGATATATAATTTCTGTATACCCAAAATTAGTCCAGGGAAAAACGAAAGCTTCTGTTGCTTCTTTTTTAAATGTACCAAAAATAAGTGCAGTAACTAGACGCATCGTGCAGAAAATATAATTTTTATCAGAAGTAAAAAGCCAAAAAGAAAAAAAACAGTTTTGTTGGTAAACACATTTTTTTTATTCATTTATTTAATAACAATTATTGAAAAAAAACTTAACTTGAACACATCCCCGCAGCATGCCACAGCATGATATGGAGGAGGGATGACCAAAAAAAAAAAAAAAAAAAAAAAAAAAAACGAAAAAAAAGATTTAACATAAACCTCAGAAGGGGTTTAAAAACAAAAAACAACTACAACTTCATATACCCTGGTACCACTCACTTAACACTCCACATTCAACTCCTTCTTCAACACCTCAATAAAAATAAAACACTACATTTAATGATTTAATACCGATTTTATCTATCAACTATGCATCCTATTATATTAATTATTAAAATCATATTTAGAAAAACAATTCATTATTCAACAGCCTTTTAAATTCACTTAAATTACTACTTTTAATATTATCATTTAACGAATTCCATAGCTGAGACCCACTAAAAATAAGAGAAAACCCTAACCTAGACGTAACAAAATTATTAACATAAATTTTGTTCACTGACCTTGTGCCATGGGAATGTACTTCATTAACTTGCGTGAATGCACTTAGAAAAGAAGCGGACTTACCACTGACGCAATTATACATAAAAACACCAGTATAAGTCACGGAGAGCAGCCGCTGGGAGTATTTTCAACCTAACATAAGCCTCTCGGCACGGTTCAGAAGGACTTAAATTAGCAAGTATTTTAATAGCAACATTTTGCAAAACTCGGACAGAACGAAGGATTGAGTTCCCAACCATAGTTCCCAACCATATTGAACTACACTACAAAATATAGAGGTGAATTAAACTAAAATATAACAAATGGATTATTTCCTTCGGAAAACAATCTTTAAGTTTACAAATTATAACAACATTTTTTGGTCACATATTTTAAACTTTCACAATATGATCTTTAAATGAGAGTGATTCATCAACAATAATACCAAGGTATCTAACACTTGGAGTCCTCCATATTGCAATGCCCCCAGCTTCAAATGAAGGTATCCATGGATAACAATTACCGGACCGTCCAAAAACAGTAAAATTTGACTTATTATAATTAATAGCCATCTTATTGCACCTCAGCCAGAGAGATATCTTTCGAATAGTGTTAAACAATGCAGTAACCCACAATTCAGTCGTTTTTGCACACATAATCGGAGCTGTGTCGTCAGCAAACATCAGGAGAGAAACATTAGTCTCTTTATTGGTAAAGTCTGAAACCTTATTCACAAGTAGCCGAAGAGAAGAAGAAAGATCATTAACATAGTGGTATGTTAATACCACTATGTTAATGTATATTGGTATGATGTAATAATAAATATTGGTATGATGAATCATCTCAAATTTGTTCTGCCGTTTTTTGCCCTGAAATCTCTTTATCATTCTCTAGTGCATTCATATATAAATTACTGTCCCATTATTTTTTTGAATACTTTTAAAACTCATATTCTTCCTCTTCAGAGGCAACAAAATAAAGCTCTGCGTCTATTGAAAAATTGCCTGCCTAGCCCGTTTTCTTACCCTGGTAAATCGTCAACAAAAAGTATGTATCAAATTTTAAATATCCTTCCACTGGATCTTTTCTCTTCTTCCCATTCTGTTCTTTATATGACTAAACACGTTCAAGGTCTTTTGCCTGAGTATTTTTATTTGCATAATAATTTTTTTCACGATGATAATCAGGTTTTGCATACATATTGGACCCGTGGCAGTTTTGTTGTCCGTCAGGCTTTAATAAAATCTGAAAGGTCCCGTTTTTCACCAAGGCATAGTATTATATATAATTGGAATAAATTTCATAGTTTTATAGATTTGAATAATTCATTGGTTAATAATAAAATTAGATTAATGACTCATTTAATCAGTAATTATTAATTTGATTTATTTTCTGGGGTGGATGCTCCTCATTTCATTTTATTTATTTGGTTAATTTGATTTTTTGCGGATTTTGTTTGTTGTTACCGTACGGAGAGTTGAAGAGCAATCTTTATATTCCGGTATCTGGAGATAGTATTAGTTATTTATTGTTGAGTGTATATAAACCCACACACGAGTTATTCTCACTGTGGGTAATTAATTTGATAGTTTTGTCAAAAAAATTTTTATTGATTAATAAAGAACTTGAACTTGATATATCAAAAATAATAAAGGGCCTAAAATAGACCCTTGGGGTACATCACATCTAATTAGCAATGGTTGAGAAATGGAGCCAGATACTTTTATTCTTTGTAAAAGACCAGAGAGGAAACTAATTATCAAATTGAGAAATCTTCCATAAACTCCATACCTTCGTAACTTTATAATAGATATATTACCAGTTAGGTAGCGTTCAAGAGTCATAACCAAGAAAAAGGACCACACCCAGGATTTTTTTTAAGAGGGGGGGGGCACAAGGAATTTCATTGGGTTGGGAGGTTAAGACAGGGGAATTGACATCCCTAAATATAGGGGGACGAGGGTAAAAATATGTTATTCAAGATCTAATTGGGCAGTTTTGTTGTTTTCAATTTTTGTCAGTGAAACTACTAAAAAAAGAGTCATTGTCATTGAAAATATCCCAATAAAGATATTTTTAAAATATAAAAGACACCCGGGGTGGGAGGATAGATGCCACTCTGTCCAAACTTGCAAACCCCATTTACCCCACATAGTACACTCACCCCACCCCTAGATACAACCCTGCTAAGAGTTAATCAATAGTCACCTCTCCACTGAGCCAAGATGCGTAATCCGACACCATGTAACTTGCTAAATTCGCCAATTCTTCGGGTTCGCCCATCCTACCAACTGGAAGAGTTTTGTATAATTCATCCTTGAACCTAAAATAAAGCTAAATGTGAGAATGAATATTAGCATTTGAAATTTGGCTTCTAAAGTAAATAAGAAAATTTAACAATACACAGCTTTGAAAGTTCTGAAAGTCCTATATCGGGAGTTTCCTCAATCGCTTCCCTCTCCAAAGGGCACTGAACCTTAGAGAACTTACAAAATGAACTTTCACAAATAAATGTAAAGCAAACATAAGGAGCAAGGAAAATGTTCTGAATCTTTTAATTTTGCAAAGGATTTAACGAATTTGAAAAAAAAAATGCGTCTTAAACAGGGGGAAAAAAAATACTATTATGACTCAAAATCTACTGAACTCATTAGAATTGTGCTTTTGGAACATTTAGTCAAAGAAAACAGGTACAAACCAAAACTAAGGAACGACATAACTTTTTCAATGTTAAGAAAGGTAATAGACCTATCTTCTATGCAATTTTCTAAATCTAAGAAATAGGAAAATAGTGGATACAGGAGTTAGACAACACTTCACAAAGAACAGAGGGGTCTAGAAGGGTTGCTAGGTCCCCTCCCCCTTCATAAACGGGCCTATAAAAAGAGCGGGAAGAGTGAAAAAGAGAGGGAAAGGTATTCATTTTACCAACTCTGGAGAGAAAAAAAACAATATCAATCTGTGCTTTGGCACTTAGGTCCTACATATTTGTCCCCCTTTGTGCAAACCGCTTTGTCTTCATTCTCGTGAAGGTATTACCACCTATTAATTCACTTTAAGCGCTTTAATTATTGCCATCACATCGACCCATTAAAGGAACGTGATAATTTAACAAATAACCGATTTTATTAACGACCACCAACAGGGCCAAGCCATAATTGACTTGTCTAGCCAGACCAAGCCACTACTGACTTATTTATAGAGGGCCAAACTACGACCGATCATCCTAAAATCGCATCCTTAGGTCACACACCGATCTTTGTTTTCTAAGACCTACTTTCCAGATGGATCCAATCGTGAAAAAGCCCCTTCAGTTTCGATGGGTCCCGGAGCAATGCAGTTCATTCGAATTCCGTATCTTCCCCATTCCGAAGAGAGAGATTTAGTCATCGCTTCCACGCCAGCTTTAGCAGAGGCAGATGGACATACGAAACCAGAACCATGAGTTGTATACGGTGTCGTAATGCATAGAAATACACCACCTGAAATGAGAAATAATAATTATATCTCGACGGTAAATAGCAGTCAGTTGAACTGTCCAGATTAATTAGTCAAAAATTATTTTATTCACCTTTTTACCTGCAGTAATAAGGGATTATTAAACGCCGACTGCTAAGTACTTCGAGCGAGAATGCTAGGCTCAATTTTGAAAAGGAACGCATGCAGAGGGCTTCATACCCTCCCAGAAGTTCCAAATCTAGACGTTTTCGCAAGAATTTCTTACATTTATCATACTGATTGGCCTGTTCTCTTAGTTTGCAATCAAAAGCACGAAAATAAGACCCGAGGAAAGCTCATATTGCAATCAAAATAGGCAAAAAGAAAACTTCAAAATTTGATGGAAATTAATTTTCTCATACTGTTTTGGAAGAGCTTCACTCTCACACAGTTTAGCCTACACTTCTCAACTTTTTTTGCAATATAGACCAAACACGCATGCAGAGGGCTTCATACCCTCCAAGAACTTCCAAATCTGGACGTTTTCCCAAGAATTTCTTACATTTTTCATATTGATTTGCCTGTTCTCTTAGTTTGCAGACCTTTCCAACCAAATATATTAATACTGGAATATCAGATGCTTGGTCATTAAGACCGAAAACAGAGGAAATATCACATAAACCAGTCTTCATGCAGTTTCCCATAAACAGTTTAAAATGACAAAAAGTGTTCTTACCTCGCAGTGGCATCGATTCACCAAAATGTTGGGGGAGGACAAATGTAGTCTTTAAAATATAGAGGGGGAGGGAGTTTATCATTTTTTTAATTTCTTCGATATAAATACGAAAAAGGCAATTTTCTTCAATGAAACTATCCCAAAAACGATATTTTTCAAAATATAGGGGAGGGGGAATTAAAACTAGCTAGAGGGCACATCTCCCTTGCACCCCCTCCCTAAAGACACTTTTGCCATTTCGCATCAAATGTCTTCCTTTTCTTTCTTAGAAACTCATGGACGACGGCGGTTCGCCAGTACCACTGGAATACTTCAACCTAACCCAGAAAATGATATTTGCGAAAAATTTAACGCCCAGATAAGACAATAAAAATTATTTCAGTATAATTTTATTATAGCTTTCCCAAAAACTTGATTCCCAAAAAGTTTCATGTTCATAAATAGGATCCCACTGGATCTCAGCATTGAAAATTTAATACAACGCTCATATTTTCATATCAACCTGTATGTATATATTTATTTTCTTTATCAGACAAAGTAAAAACAAAAGATTCGGGCAAATTACTTTTGCGGGTTAGAAACTATTCTATTATTGAAAGCTGGCAACCACAATCCAATTTCTCATCTAGAGAGAATAAAAGCTAATTTATTTTCTGAATCTGAGAAATCACATTGTTATACTGAAATTACCATGTTTGCTATGAGTAATCAGTATCCGGACGGAGGAGAGAAACAATCTTTTAGCATTTGTACTTTAAGGGCCGACAAAATATATAATATAGTCCATTACAGCAAGTTCTTTGGACCAAATGTGGTCATTCTGTTACGTTATTTTATCATATTCGTTCTTGCTAAATCCCGTCGAAACTGGCGCGCTTATCACGCATGATTAAGAATATAAAAAAAGAGAGGTCTTGTAGCCATTTCATTTCCAACCAGCCTTGAATGGTGACTAGGCCTTGGCCCAAACATAATAAATAGTGATTAAAAAAGAACAGCTTTATCCTTAGTCATTAATTAAACCCCTGTGAATCCACTAAAAAGGAAAATCAGCCCTCCCCAAGAGAATATTCGGCTGAACTCACATCACAGCTGAGACGTTCATGGAACAGTGATGCATGATCCATGAATCGATGTTACTACTTTGAACTTGATTTTGTTTTAGATATTCCTTACCATCCTTAAATTTTATAGCCTTCTTGTAAATGTTTTATCTCTTTTTTTCGAACTCTCTTCAACCTGATGGTAAATAGTTTGCTATTGTAATACCTGTGACTGTGCATCATTGAGCAATTTCAGTTGCCGTTCTGTTCACATAGGATTTTCAGGTCACCCAATGGCAAAATATTCGAAGTTGAAAAAGCGTGGTTGAAATAAAGAAGAAGGCCATTTCTTGCTCGAATTCTTTCAGAAACAGAACCGCATTTTCGTTTCCCTTTCAACTTCTTTGGTAAATAATTTAATTGATCAGGATAGCCATAATCAGCTTCTCAGCTAAATCATTTGCAATACATATATGCACCTTCCATCATACTCATTCAACTGCGATAATAATTGTGCATTCATTTTAAGTTGCTCCTTTTCTTTTATACTGTTCTTTTTTGTAACCCTTGACAATACTCATAGAACCATCAAAAACTGCCTGCTTTGCCCCTTACACGTTAGAAGGATGCAAAAAGTCAAGTGATATCTAATTACATGGGCAACAATAAAGCTTAAATTCTAGTGGCGAGAAATATACCACGATGAACGTTAGGAACACATCAATGGATTACACAAGCTTAAACTAATATGACACAATCACTTTGTATATTCGATCAACGTAGATCTTCTTAAAAAAAACTGTTTTAGAACATCTTTGACAGGATTACGCTATATTTTTATGAAAGAATACAAAGATAATTACAATTTCTATATTAGTATTTATTTGGTACTCTTCTCAAATACAGGACACACGAAAGAAAGACCGCATTGAAATCTCAAAGCCGGTATTGATAAACAGGTTTCCGCTGCATAGTGAGATATTGCTCAGTTCATGACAAAGATTTAAGCGTTAGTTTTTTGGGGTTTAGGGGGACTAAAAGGTAGCTAGGTTAGGCTATATTAGGTTACGCATCTGATATATGCATGGTTCACCCCCCCCCCCCACCCCCCTAATTTGCAAATATATAGCCCAAACTTGTTCCTAAACTATTATATTTTCATCCTATTTTGTTTTATTTCATTAGCATTAACCAAACTTCACTTCTCGCATGTGTCCTGTATTTGATTTATTTATTTTAAATATCATTTATTTTAAATATCTAAAAGCTACCAGTTTCCTCTTTGATCATTCGTTTTCCAATTTCCATGGTAACAAATGCAGTCCCATTTAAGACGATATCAATTACTGTTTTCCAGGCGTTAGCAGAAAGACGTTCTGTAGGAGATATAAAATTTCCAGCAGCATTATTGATGACAATATTGGGTAAGCCAAATTTGGATACACACATGTCAACAGCATTCTTTACTGCTTCAGGATCACGAATATCAACTTGAACAGGGAATACTTCGTTCCCGGTAACAGATGAGATTTCTTTGGCTGTTTCTTCTAAAATTGGCAGCTTTCTATAAAGAAAGCGATAGCAGTTATTATTGACGAGTCAGCTTAAACAAGCAGATTAAGAAAAAAAATGTAAGAACAAGCATCTTCCTTCCCTATTTCTTTTTTAATGTTTGTCACAAAACAGTTAGAAACATATTTTCTAGTGTTTGTCACTTCCTCTTCACACTTATTAATTACTGAAAAAAAAAACTAAACCACTTGGGCAATTCTATGGAAACTAGAAATGCTCTAATATATTTTACAACTAAATGTTAAAATTGACTTTTGAAACTGGTAGTTTTCTATAAGGAAAGCAACAGCAGCTATTGTTGATGAGTCAGCGCAAACAATCCTTTCCTATTTCTTGTTTAGTGCTTGTCACAAAGTAGTTAGAAACATATTTTCTATCGTTTTTTAACACTTGAAAACACATTTTCTATCGTTTTTTAACACTTGAAAACACATTTTCTATCGTTTTTTAACACTTGAAAACACATTTTCTATCGTTTTTTAACACTTGAAAACACATTTTCTATCGTTTTTTAACACTTGAAAACACATTTTCTATTGTTTTTAACACTTGAAAACACATTTTCTATCATTTTTTAAACTTGAAAACACATTTTCTATCGTTTTTTGCCTTCTCTTCACTCTTATAGATTACAAAAAAAAAAAAAATCAAACTGAGGCGCTAGAGCAATTCTGTGGAAGCTAGGAACAGGGCCGTCATGTATGGGGGGGAGGACCCCCCCACAATATTTTCAGCCATTCGGTAAAAAAAAAAATAGTCGGTAAAATCATTTATTACCGACACCGCCAAAAATTTTTGTTCCGTTAAATATTGAAAATACTGTTCCGTTTGTTCCGAAAATACTGACATGTGATCTACAGAAATCTTGAACTTGGTCTGTAAACGCAGCAGTATTACCTACTCCTGCCGTGATTTTACGGATGGTGCCACAATTTTCCGTTTGGTTAAATGAAGAGCATGAAGATACTGACATGACATATACCGAAATTTTCATCTCGGTTGGTAAATACAGTGGTTTTGCCGACTCGTGCAGTGATTTTACGGTTGGTGCCACAGTTTTCCATTCGCTTAAAGAACATGAATATATGGATATGACATCTAATGAAATCTTAATCTAGGTTGGTAAATGTAGCGGTTTCACCGACTTCTGTCGTGGGTTTACGGATGGAGCCAAATTTTTTTATTCGGTTAAATAAAGAACATAAAAAATATTATATGATGTGTACCAAAACTTCGATCTCGGTTGATAAATCTAGCCGTTATACAAACTCGTGCAGTGATTTTACGGACGGTGCCACTATTCTCTATTCGGTTAAATAAAGAACATGAAAATAATGACATGACGTCTACCAAAATCTCAATCTTGGTTGGTTAATGGAACGGTTTTACCAACACATGTTCTGATTTTACGGATGGCGCCACGATTTTTCGTTCGGTTAAATGAAGAACATGTAACATAGTAAAGCTGATCGTGTAGAATTTGTTCATAGATAGCGTTGCTCTTTCAGAAAAAATAACATAAGTCCAAAGTCTTGCTCAAATAATTCAATCAAAGATCAAGGATTCCAATTCCAAATTCTTTGCTGCATCTTAGTGCTGAAACAAACTAACCAGCAAAGCAGGAAATGTGGTTCAATAACCAATGACGATTTAACTTAAACACCGTCCTGGACGTGCGCCTGCTCGTTATTCAGAAGGATTTGCTAATTCTGGAGCCAACCCGCTGGATGACTGGAAATCATGCTATGCTAAGGAGCTCTGCAGTGTCATTAGAGCCTTAGTGACTGGCTTGGATGTCGCAATCTATGACAACTCATCTTTTCGGGGGCCAGCGTACCAAAGTTTACTGGGCAAATTGGATGACAGCTATGAAAGCCTTTCCGAACTCAAGAAGATGTTTCCTGGAAAAGGCTTAGATCCTGCGAATTCTAACATTTTTTGGCCGGGACTGAGGTTGAAAGCAACAAACTCATAAATCACACCCCCTTTGAGGGACTATTCCGTGAAACTAACGCTGTCAAATCGATATTCGACTCTCTATTCAGTTTAAAGGTGGTTTGCAACAGCACCACCAACTATGGCCACAGCAGAAAGAAGTTTTTAGAAACTGAAACTGGTCACGGCACGTTTACGCACAATGATGGACGATGACTGTTTGGATCACCTTGTCATGATGTGCTGCAAGACTGACGTTACAGACGAGCTGAAACTCGACGAATAACTGAAAGTCTAGCTGTCTTCCAAACCAAGACATTTGAATTTTTAACTGAAGGTATATAGTTGTATTTTCTTTTTTTTGTTTAATCTGTGTATTTTAACTTAAGTTTGCCAATTTTTCACTTCTGAAATCTTTTTGTACATAAATCATGTTATCACTTTTTTCCGAATATATTGCTCCATTCTTCACCATGTCGCTGTTCATACGCTTCTTCTGGAAAAAGGAACTAAGCAGCTATTCTTCCTCAGATTTTACAATTCTTTGGGCTGAATTGCAATCCCAAGTTTCGAATTAGAAATGGGCATTATGTTGATTAATGGTGAAAACAGTTGGTATAAATGATCAGCCAGTTGTTAAAATCAATTATCCCCCACCAAACACTTTGGCTAGTAACGCCCCTGGCTAGGAATACTCTGTATATTTTTGAACTTAGTGTAAAAAGTTACATTTGAAACTGACAGCTTTCTATAAGGAAAGCAACAGCAGCTATTGTTTATGAGTCAGTGCAAATGATCAGATTAGCAACAAAAGCATAGGCTTCATCTTCCTTTCTTATTTCTGTTCTAAGCGCTTGTCAGTAAACGCCAAGAAACACATTTCTAGTGTTTGTTGCTTCTTCTCCGCACTAAGTCATTGCCACAAAAACATGAATTGAGGGACTTTGGCAGTTCTGTGGCAGCTAGAAAAATCGTATATTTTTGTGAGCTTAACATAAAAAGTCACACGAAAATCTCCTGAAGAATTAAATGGCTCTTTTTGAACAAGTTAAGTCCTGTTTTTTAGCAAAAAAAAAAAACTGTAAAATAATTTTGCACAAACAATAAGTAATAAAAAAACAATTGACCATCATTTTTTTTTTATTCAGCATAAAAACTTGTATTAGAAACAAAATGAAAACTTCTTAAGGCAAAACCTAAGTTACCCACTCTTACTTGCTATTTCTGCTAATACAATTTTTGAAACCAAATTTTCAACCAGTGCTTTATGTTGGAAAGTATATCTCTGACTAATTTAAAAATTCTAGTTTAAATGGTATTATTCCCAGAGCTAACCTGGGTTAGCTATTATATATATATATATATATTATATATATATATATATATATATATATATTATATATATATATATATATATATATATAATATATATATATATATATATATATATAATATATATATATATATATAATATATATATATATATATATATATATATATATATATATATATATATATTATATATATATATATATATATATATATATATATATATATATATATATATATATATATATATATATATATATATATATATATATATATATATATATATATATATATATATATATATATATATATATATATATATATATATATATATATATATATATATATTATATATATATATATATATATATATATATATATATATATATATATATATATATATATATATATTATATATATATATATATATATATATATATATATATATATATATACCAAGACATTATTTCTTGCATATACATAAATTATGTCATAAATTTTATATAAGCACAGAAAAAGTCCTCTATCCATGGAAAAACTATTGGTTTTATTCCCATCTCAAATTTCTATAGTTTTGCAATAGTCTTGAATGAAGTGCACAAAAGTGCTAACCTGCTTCCGATTGCCACCTTTGCCCCAAGTTTACTCAACACTGTTGCCATAGCTTTGCCTAATCCAGTTCCGCCACCTGTGATAAAAGCCACTTTACCAGAGAAAGACTTTTCAGGAAGCATTGGAGTAGTGTTTGCTGGAAAATATTTTGCCTGTGGTTTATTCGAGTTGCTAACCATAGCTGAAGAAGCAAGACTTTGTGCTGGATATGAAATCTAGAAGAAAAGAATGATGATCAGCATATTGAAATAAAATAAGGTAAAGATTACGGCATTGGACTTTACAGCCCCTACCGACGGTTATGATCTCAATTTCGTGGCCCTTCAACTAGAAAGTGCGATGGGGGGTTGGGCCCAGCCATCCTGTGCTTTTGCACACCCTTCCTGTTTACCTTCCCAAGATTTCTCCAGGTATCCATTTAGAACTTGGTTGACTCTGGCTGAGCTTACAGAGTCCCACCACTGACCCCAGTTCCAAAGCAAATAATCAGCAATACCAGGATTCGAACCCCTGTCCGCACGTACAAAGGATAAATAAGAAATAAAAACTTAAGATTTTGCACAAAGATTGGATTACTCTCCCATCCTGCTGACTGAGCTGCAAACATTTGCTGCAAGTCTTAAATCCTAATGTTTGATGATTTTGAACAATTAGGATTCCTCATTATCTTTATATATTTTGTATATCCTTGCAAAAGCTACAGAGACTCTAAAACAGAACTTTAATTTCAACATATATATCAACTGCATTTACTCTTTATCTTGATTTGGAATATACAAAATTCCTTAATATTGAATTATGCATCAAGTTGTTAGCACAATAAAAATTGAACATATTTCAATTGCATATTGAATTATGCATCAAGTTGTTAGCACAATAAAAATTGAACATATTTAGGAAAGGGGGAAACACACCCAGAATTTTATGATTTTTCCCAAGAAAGATGGCCACAAACGGATGTTCTTTTATTTCAATTGGGGACAATATCAAATCAGTGATTGCAGATCACTGGTAGAGGGCTTATCCCAAAGAGAATTGAATTTTATAGATTACACAACAGCAAAATAGTATTCTGCCATTTAGGGCTGCAGACAAATAACAGCAAGAATAGAGTCACAATACACAGGAGTTTGTTTAGATATCAAATTGGCTGAGAATTACTAACATGCCAGCTTCACATGCCACACTGGAATATGGTAACACATTTATCTCTAACCATAATTGCCCTACCACTTAAGAAACGCACTTTCATTCAGTAGATTTAAAAGTTGTTCCAATACTGCAAAGTTATGCACCAACTGTTAGTAGAGGGAGGGGGGAGCAAATAAACAGAGGTGCTTCAAATGAACATGAAAGTCGATATAATGCTTTAAGAATAAACACGTTTTAATACTCACAAGCTCGAAAGTGTTAATGGCAATTGGTAAATAAAACACTTTTGAATTGTCAACTGGTTGTGTTTGTTGCAGTTTGATCCTTTTTTTTCTTATACAGCATAAGCCAAACTGTACCACAAACAACCAGGGTTTAAGGGAACACAAGCCCCCCTTGCATAAAAAATAATTTCTCTTCGTTTCTTAATTGTTAATGTTGCTCATTACTTTCCTCTGTTCTTTACTTTCAAACCCATATACCGAAAAGTGTGCCATTGCATTGCACAGAAAGGAATAACATAAAGTTGCCATGCTTGATGGAATAAGTTGCACTCTAGGATTAATACCAGAGAGGCAAAGTATTGGTGATCCTTCGTTTCTGAGACTACATTTCATATATTATTCCTAAATAATTCTGAGTTAAAGAGGTCAATAATCCAATGTGCATGAAATTACTTTTTGACTGTTCTGTCTAAAACTATTTATCTTAAAAATATCAGGATAACTAGTCAATGATAACTAGTGAGAAATGAAAAATGAGCCATATGGTACCATAAAGGCAAAGATATACTAAAGAAAATTAACCCGGTTCTGTGGATGCTTGAATTACTCAGGCTTATTTTAGTTTTTACAAAATTTTGGGAGAAACTAAATTTCAGCTGGGGGATAAATTGGTGTCCGGAGGGGGCAGTTGCCCCTCGCCCTATAGCAAATAATGGTGACCATTCTACCTTGTAGCCCCATTTTGGGAGTCATGGCCCTTGGATAAAAACAGGGGTTGGGTCCCCTCTGATTGGGTTTTTAAACTTTCTGCATATAAATAAACAAATACTTTTTATTGCCATAATAGCACACTGCTAGCAGCAGACATCAAACAAAAAGAAAATATAACATACAGTAAGATAAAATAAATATATATTAGTTATCTAGACTTCACACAGAATTTTCAGGCAATTCATCACTGTATACTTCACAAAGCACAGAACAAGGGATGATAAATACCATTTTGATGCCTTTTTGGGATGGATTTTTACTTCATCTTTTGTTGTCAGTCCAATATCTTCTTGGGACAGAATTGCAGTTTTTAAGAAGCAAACCAAAGGAACGATGTTCTTTGTTTTGCTAACCACAAGCATTACATCTTCAAGATCATGCTTTATCTGCTATCAAATGAGTTCACTATGCTATCAAATGGCTTCACTATGCCACCAACTAGGATTCCTGCACATGTCTCTTCTTTCTCAAGATGTTTCATTGGATTGTCAATTTAAGGTAATAATTATAGACAGAAAGTTCCTAATCTTGGATATGACGTAAGCGGTTTTAAATAGTTGGGAAATGGCTAGTTGAGATTGGCAAACTACAATCCAGTAGACCTTTTTTTACATTTGAACTTATTAAAAGTTACCCTTACATCCTAGCCATTTAAATAACATTATTCTACTTCACAACAATTGCCCAAATGTACCCGTGATAGTCTGTCAACAACTAAGATACACTGTTCCAGCTTTCATATCCAAGAATCAGCATAATTTTGAAGCTCAAGCTTAAAGTGTGTGTCAGTGATTAGGATTTGCTGTTGACTATCAGTGCATTTGAAATTGTTAGTGCTGTAGCCTACACAGTTAGACTATTCAAGGTAATCACATGCTTATTAATAAAATTTCAACCAATCTAAATGGTTCATTGGTGAAACAATCCACTTTCGAGGTGGTATAATAAGGATTGCCCCTTTGGGGCAGATTTTAGTGACCAAGTGTTGCCAATTGTTTGGTTTGGGCTGGGGATTAGCAGTTTAACTCCCAAGGCTCAGCCAGAGTTGAGCTGACTGCAATTAGGTACCAAGAGAATTCTGGGGAGAAAACACAGGAAGGATTAGATTTTTTTGCCCCTGAACAGACATAGCACTCCCAGCCAAAGGAAGAGAATCAGGAGATTGGTGCATGTGCTATACAGACCATTGGCCTGTATGGACAAAGTTTTTATAGGGGCCTTTAGAAAACAATAAAACCTACATCTCACCTCTTTAAAACATTATAAAACACAAATTTTTATTTCTTTTGTTGGCACTTTAGTTTTTGAAAATATATTATTATTTCTACTCCAATTATTTCAACATGATTTTAAGCCATAAGTTTTTTCTTTCAATTTAGGAAAAGATTTAAAGATCTTTATTATATTAGAATTTAGGACTGAGCAAAGGTATGAGGCTCAAAATAATTTCCTGTGCCTCATTTGAGCTGCAAAATTCATTTTTATAAAAAAAAATGATTGTCAAAGTCACCGAAGATTAGCCTAGATATCATAGGCAGCACAAAAGCAATGCCTAAGTAAAGAGCAATGTGGGCACAATGAATTTTTTTCTTTTTGGCCAGGGCATATTGTATAGAAGAAGTTGTCATAAAAACTTTGAAAGGGGCTCATTTGATTAGAAATTGAAAGGTCTAATGCCCTTTTTAATAGTTGAAAGGGATTGAATGGCAACCAGCCTCCCCCCCCCGCCACATACCCATCATTACCCCAATCACATCTAATCAAAATTGTTGATATAGCCATTTTGTTCAGCATAGTTGAAACGTCTGGAAACTATATTTTTGAGGATGACATTCCCCCCCCACAGCCCTCAGGGCAAGGGCTATAAGTAATGCCCTGGAGGCATATAAGGTTTTTACAGAAAGTATGGTCATGTAAACTTCAGAGGGGGCTCATTGGACTGGTAATCAGAAGTTCTAGTGCCCTTTTTAAGAGTCAAAATGATCAGAGGGCAGCTACCCCTCCCCGCCTTTTTTTTTTGGGGGGGGGATAGACCAGGGAACTTTGTATAGAAGGAGTTGTCATAGAGACCTTGGAAGGGGCTCATTTGATTGGAAATTGCAATGTCTAGTACCCTATTTAATAGTCAAAAAGGATTGTAGGGCAAACTAAACCAATCATTTCCCCAGATACATCCAATTCAAATTTTGAGATACCCATTTTGCTCTGCATAGTTAAAAGGTCCAGCAATTGTTTCTTTGAAGATGACACCCCCCCCCCTCCCCACAGCCTTTGGGGAAAGGGTTGTAAGTTAGGCCCTGGTGGCACATAAGGTTTTTATGGAAAGGTCTGCTGTATAAGCTTCAGAAGGGGCTTATTGGATCAGAAATCAGAAGTTCTAGTGCCCATTTTAAGAGTCAAAAAGAACAGAGGGCAACTAGCTTCCTTACAATCTATTTTCTCCAAATGCATCCAATAGAAATTTAACATAGTCATTTGTTCAAAACAGTCCAAAGATCACATAATGCCTCTGGGGTTGACATAACCCCCAAGAGTCTGGGGGCAAAGGTTGTAAGTTATGTCCTGGGAGGATATAAACTTTTGATAAAAGGGGGTGATTGCGTAAACTTTAGAGGAGGCTCATTTGATTGGAAATTTAAAATGCTAGTTCCCTTTTGAGTCAAAAGTGATGGAGGACAACTAGCCCTGCCCCCTCCCTGGCACTCTCTTTTTCCCAAATGTATCTGGTGAAAATTGTGAGATAGCCATTTTGTTCACAATAGTCCAAAGAGCATATAACAACGCCTTCAGGGTGGACACAATCCTCCAGAGCCCAGGGTTGTAAGTTATGACCAGCCATATTACATTTTTATGGAATGGATGGTCAAATAAACTTTGGATTGGATGGGGCTCATTTGATTGGAAGTCAGAAGATTTACTACTCTTTTTATGAGTCAAAAATGAATGGAGGGAAACCAGCCCCTCCCACACAAGCCTACCATTCCTCAAAACACATCCAATCACAATTTTAAGAAAACAACTTTGTTCAGCATTGTTGAAAGGTCCAGTTTTTATGTCTTTGGGGATGTCAACCTCCCCACAGTCCTCCAGTTACGGGCTGTAAGTTAAGCAATTTTTTCATTGTTTACATATAGTATATGTTATTGAGAAAGGTATGAAACTTTATTTTCCAAAAATACAAAGGGGATTCAGGTGAACCTTTCAGAAAATGTTCAGGGGAGTGTTGAACTAAATCAAACACATTATGTGCATATGGATAGTCAAAAGGACATAACTCATGAATGACCAGATATATTAATTTGGAACTTTCAGGAAATGATAAGGGAGATGATCAAAAAGGGGATATTTGCAGGCTACAACTACTACTACTACTACTACAACTACCACTGCTACTACTGCTAACACTACTACTATTACTACCACACTACTCCATTTACAATATTGAGGGAAAATTTGAACTAAATCAAATAACACTATGTGCATGCATATTGTCAAAAGATTGTATCTCAAGAATTAAGTTGGAACTTTCAGACAATACTAAAAAAGGAAAATTATTTCTTGTTGCCATTAGTACTATTATAACTATGCCTAAGGGTATGAAGGTAAAGTCTTCAAGTAAATTTTTTTAGAAGGGGGAAGGTAAACTTAATCACAACACACTGTTTGTATGCAGGTTGTTCGCACCGAGAACGAAGACCAGAAATGATCTGCGATAAGCTTACTGGTATATTCTGTCTACTGTGCTACTGAGCCGGGTCGCTCCTTACTTACAGTTTGTTACCACGAACTGTTTGCTTTAGTTTAATTGCGCCTACTGAATGCATCATAACAGTAATTTCTTAGGAACAGTTTGACATGTGAAGTTGAAACTAACAGGGCTTGTTGTGGGGGTTTTGAACTAACCAAAAGAAAATATTTGCATCCTATTGATACTGCTTCTACTCATACTACTGCTGTTACTATTATTACTACTTCCACTACTACTACTACTGTCACTAAAGCTAAGGCTACTACTACTAATTCTACTGCTACAACTCCTACTGTTGCTACTAGAACTAAGGGTATTAAAGCAAACATTTTTAGGAAATATTGAAACTGTATGGAACTAAATCAAAACACACAATGCCCACAAAGGTTGTTTAGAGGATGTATCATAAATTCTTCAGGAACAGTTCAAAGTATTAAGTTTAAACTTTCAGTGTGTGTTGAAGGGAATGTTGAAGAAACCAAAGGTGCTATGTGTATACTGCTACTAATGGTATGACAATTATTGCTATTATGCCAGCTAAGAATATTAAGGTGAAGCTTTAAAGGAATATTTAGTCAGATGTTGAACTAAATCAAGAAGTTTTATTACCATTTTTAAGAGTCAAAAGAGATTGGAGGCCAAGCAGCCCCCTCCCAAACCCATTTATTTCCAAACACATCCAGTAAAATTTTTTAAAGATTAATTTTGTTCAGCATAGAAGAACAGTCCAGTAACTATGTATTTAGGGATATTGGGTATGTCAACCCCCCCCCCAAATTATATAATTGGCCTATTATGCCTTAAAACTGAATGCTGTTTTAAAACTAAACAAAAATGCACTCTGTGTATGGGTGCCAATAAGAAACCTCAGTAATATATTCAAAACAACTGGTGGTATTAAGTTGAAACTTTTTTTTTTTTTTTTAAACCCACCTCCTCTCCTCTCAGTGGTACTAACTTCTTTATTTCCGAAACTGATAACTACATTTATGTACCACCTACACTAAAAAAAAAAAAAAATAAAAAAAAAAACCTACAATTTTTTTTAACTTTACATTATCATAACAATCAAACTATAAATTTGAGCAGTTAATACTTTACAGATTTCATTTGGGGGCATTTTACAACCAATTAACCAACATTAATACAACATCTGCCTAGCCGCTTTGCAGGGTGCCCTTCCGGTATAGGGAACCCCTTCCACGGTGGCACCAACTATCAAACTCCAAGAAAATACTTTAATTTGCCTCCAAAATCCCTCTGTTTACCTTGTAACCCCATCCTCCCAAATTACTCTCTCTCTTACCTCAAAAACGCCCAAATAAAAAACTTTGTCTGAACATCATCTTACAAACATACACTCAACACTTAGACAAAGTTTTTCATTTTTATTTTTTTATTTTATTTCTTCATTTTCTAAAAACCCCTTTCAACTGCTCAAATTCCAAAAAAAAAAAAAAAAAAAAAATTAAATATATAAAACATATTTTAATAAATATTAATTTCAAAATATTTTTCAAATCTATTACTTATTCTCAAAAAAATCTACTTCTTTATCCAAAAACTTTTTTAAAATATCGATATTTATTTTTTCCTTCCTTTTTCTTCTACTCCATACATACCGGCATAAATTTCCTACTATAAAACGCACCATATTTCTCTTTTTATCCTCCATTTTTTCCCTTATATCTAACTTTATAATCCTTTTTTTATCCTCCTCACTTTCTATACTCACACCTAAATTTCTTACTATCTCAAAAACAAAATTAAAAATATTTTCATTTTTCTCACACTCCAAAAACTCATGACATAGTCCATCTAATACCACCTCTGAACAGAGGTGACACCTTGGGTTTTCACTTCTAATAAAACGCGCAATTCTATCTCTATACGGCATAATCCTATGTATTATCATAAACATAACTTCTCTCACCCTTGTTTCCATGGGGAAGGCGTGGAGGTTACTAAATGCTGTTTCAAAATTTATAAAAGGTTCTTTTTCCTTTACATGATAAATTGGTTCATTTTCTGTCAATTTCAGCAAATTTCCAATTTCACATTTTTTCATTTTTTCCTCTACTTCTAACAGGCCAGTTTCTTTTGCCTGTTGTATAACTTTAAAAATGTTTCGTGCATACAATGGGATCTTTGTTCCTGGAAAATCTTCTTCATTCAGTGCTTTTATTAGCCACTCTCTTGTTAAAATAGAATGACTTCCTCCATTTAGGGAGTCAATGGTATTTCTTATTAGGAGGTTCTTGCAGGCTGACCGAAAATCCAAAACTCCATTTCCACCTTTATCTTTAGGTTGATAGAGCATTCCCTTGTTTAGTTTTTCAACCTTACCATGCCATACAAACCTCCAAATATGTTTCTCATTTCTGTCGCCAGGGAATCCGGGAGGGGGTTATGGGTGCAAGATAGAGGAGTCGGGGGATGCAATACATGTTGATCTATGTTGCTCTTTGGAATACTGTCAAAGACCGATTTTTTTCATTGCCATTTAGCATGTACTGAATTTCTGCTACTTTCTTAGACCATGCCTTCTGTCACATGTTTCCTTCTGTGCTAATATTAACTCCAAGTATTTTCGTCGACGTCACGACTGGTAACCAAGAAAAATTTTCCAAGCTCTTTTTCCATTTTTCATTATCACTTAGAGGTAGCATGTTGCTCTTTTTCTTGTGGATCTTTACCTTATAATGTTGTTCATACCATCTCAGGGCTCGAGTTACTTCCAGTACATCTTGAGATCCATTCGCTAAGAAAGTTGTGTTGTCTATATAAGCTGCTGACTTGAGTACCTTTGCCTCGCGGATGGGTATACCTGTAATACGTACTTCAATATATTTAATTAAAGGATCAAGGTAAATCTTAAAAAGATACGACGAGCTCGGGTCTCCTTGTCTTAAACCAATTTCAAAGGGGAATGGTCTCGTCTTTTCTCCATTCAAAACAATCTGGCCTGTAGCATTTATATATAGGTTCTTAAAAAAATTTATAAACTCTTTACAAAAAAAAAAATTCTCTTTCATCAAAATCCATAATATTTCTCTCTCTACCGAGTCATATGTTTTAATTAAATCTATGCAGATTAATACCCACGAAATCTCACGTTTTAAAAGCTCTTCTTCTTTTTCCAGGAATAGATCTCTCATTCTAAGTATATGCTGTATTTTCCGGCCTTTTATCCCACCGTATTGAGTCTCTCCTAATATCTTCCCAATAATCTCCTTTAGACGATTAGTCAATATTTTTGAAACTAATCGAGTATCGCAGGGTAGTAGCGAAATCGGTCTCCAATTTTCCAGTTTCTCTGGGTCTCCTTTTTTTGGGACCAAAGTAATCACTGCTAGTGTTTGGGTTTTGTCTGCTCCTTTTTTTATCATTTCATTCATCGCCCTTAAAAGCGTTTCAGATATTTCACTATAAAAGAGTTTGTAAAACTGATATCCGAGGCCATCCTTTCCTGGGGGTTTCCCGCTCTTTGTTTCTGTCAGAGCTTATTTTAGTTCCTGTTCCGTGATATTCTCACATAAAAGTTCATTTTCATGGTCGGCTACTTCATTAGTGACGCAGAAACCTTGTAAAAAAAAACCCTCCAATGTCCAGATTCTCTTCTCTTATATATCTTTCGGTAGTAGTCCCGGACTTGCACACGGATTTGTGTCTCTTCTTCGATTATTTTTCCATCATCTTGTTTCAAACGTTTCATTATATTTTCTTCTCTTTTTATTTTTGCTTTCTGGATCATTGCTAGACTAATTTGCTCCCCTTCATATATTTCGCTTAGTCAATTTGTTTTTTTCCAATGTTCAAAACGCTCATTTTCCAGTGTTTTAAGTTTATTTTTAATTTCCTGATGCTTGATATTAGTGCTGTTTTCATTCCCATCTATTTCCGCTTTAAGTTGTGTGAGAACTCTTTTCAAGTGACGCTCATGTGTCGCTTTTTCTGATTTTATTTTTCTTTCTAATTTTTGTATGAAATTTGCTATCTCCCTTTTCATCTTCAACCACTTCTCCAGTTGACTTTTTGATTTTTTTTCTTTTTCCATAAAATCCAGGATTTTTCCTTTGATTTGATTCCTTACCCACTTATCTTTAAGTGAGTCTGGGTGCAGCTTCCAAAAAACAGGCTTCATTATTTGATCTTTTGTTTGTTTTCCAACCATCATTTGCACAGCATAGTGATCAGAAAAAGTTACATGTTTGTGTATTACTTGACTAATTAATTTTTCCATTCCGGATGTTACATAAATTCTGTCAATACGGCTTGCGCTGCGAGTTCCCACTCTTGTAAAAGATATGCTATTATTTTTTTCTATCCATACATCTAGTAAACTGTAAGTCTGAATAAATTTTTTAAGTGTTTCATTTATACTTCTACACGCAACTTTCTTATTTTTTACCGAAATGTCTTCTTCTCTTAATACGCAGTTAAAATCTCCCAGTAAGACTATTTTTCCATTTGGTGGTGTGTACTTTGGTAGTATTGTCTCAGTTACAAAAACTCTCTCCTTTGCATTATTGGTGCCTGATGGCATGTGTACATTTACAAGGGTCATTCCACTAAGTTTCATAGAACATATTTTACCATCTTCCTCGTATGTAAAATCCTCTGGATTCACGTCTAATTCCTCTTTTATTATGAAGCCTGTGTCATGTGTTGCGCCTGTGGTGAAAAGCATGTATCGTAACTTTTGTAAGTTTTTTATTTTCGGAGTGTCTAGTTCTTGTAGGGCTAGGACGTCCCAGCTTGATCTCTTTAGGTAATCTAAAAACATTTCTTGCCGCTTCAACTGTTTTAAACCATTTAAGTTCAATGTTCCTATGTTCAAGTTCATTTCCTTGTAGGTATATTTGCCCCTTTTTTCTTTTCAGGCCTCTCACTTTCTTCTATTAATGAAGAATTGCTTAGTTGCCTTTTGGGAGTTTCCTTTTTCTTTTCTGGGGCAGGAAGGACTGATGCCCTGCATTCAGTCTTTTCTGTGCCTTTTCTTTTCGCTATCAGTCTTTGGATTTCTCTTTAGTTACTTCCCCTTTAGGCTCTGCTATCCTGTTTTCTGTACTTTCTGGGGTTGCTTCTGTTTGGTGTGTGGTCTGTTTGTTGGTTAAGTTTCCTACAGCTTGTAGGACCATATCTACTGCCTGTGACGAAGTAAGCTTTTGGATCTCTGGAGTTCGAAAATCAGGCGTTTTTGAAACTACTGGAGTGATTCCTCGCAAGTTTTGCTGCTTTTGGTGATTCGTTGGGTTTGGTGGTAGTGGGGGGAAATCGGGGTGATCTGTTAATGATCTACTGTTTTCTTGGTTCCAAACCACTGATCCAGTTTGAGTTTTTCTTTTTTTTGGGCAGTGCTCAGCTTCGTGGCTAGCCTCATGGCAGATAAAGCACAATTTGGGTTGCGTTTCGTAATGAACGAATATTTTCTCATTTTTCCACATGATTGATGGAGGAATATCTTTTGTTATATTCATCAAAGCTGTGGCTCGGCCAGTGAAAACTTCAATTAGTCCTATTCCTTTGTATTTTTTCCTCCAGATATTTAAAACTTCTCCATAGCCTGCAAGGACCGCTGCGAGATCCTGCTCTGTTGCCTCACCTGGTATGTGCCTCAGAGTAACCACAACTGGTCTTTTCCCTACTCTGTCGCATGTAACAGGATATCTTTCGTTATTGAAATTAAATTTTAGGTCTTCTTCTTTCCATTGTTCGCACATTGTATCTGCAATAATGGGGGACACCAGCATTACATGGACTATGCCAAGCTTTCTAAAATCATCAGAATCTATTGCTTGCACATTTCCAGAATTCAGGTTTAGAGATTTTAGCCATTGATGTATATCCAACTCTAAAATCTCTTGGGCTATATTTTCTGGTACTGCTCTAAAACTGAAACGTACTGTTGCCTTCCCCATATTACATATCCCTTACACACACAAAAAAAAAAAAAAAAAAACTCACTTTTTTCCCTTCTCTTCCTTTCCTTCCTTCCCCTTCCTTTCCTTCCTCTTTTTCCCTTTTTCCCCTTTCTTTTTTCCTCACTAAAACAATTCCCTACTTAACAAAACACAAGAAGAAAAACTTATTGCTTATTGACCGTCTCTTTTGCTGCAATTACAGTATGGGTTAAATATATCCAAATTGGAATGAATTGCGCTGCATTGAACAGACGCCAAAACGATACTGATGTGCTATTGCTGAAAAAAAAAAAATCACTTTTTTTCCCTTCTCTTCCTTTCCTTCCTTCACCTTTTTTTCCTTCCTCTTTTTCCCTTTCCTTCTTTCCCTTTTTTCCCCCTTTCTTTTTTCCTCACTAAAACAATTCCCTACTTAAGAAAACACAAGAAGAACAACTTATCGCTTATTGACCGTCTCTTTTGCTGCAATTACAGTATGGGTTAAATATATCCAAATTGGAATGAATTGCGCTGCATTGAACAGACGCCAAAACGATACTGATACTGAAGTTGAAACTTTTGGGGCTACTTCTATTACTACTTCTGCTCTTATAATTAAATAAATCAAAAGAGTGCAATTTTATCCAAGTTGTCAAAGAGCATAGAAAAAAATTTTGGGAATGAAACTATGTTTCATTTTTCAGGTCTACTGCAGGGGGTATAAAATTAAATTAAACTGTACTATTTGTGTCATAATTAAACATTGGTAAAAAAAAAATTTCTCTAACATAGAAATAGCAAGCAGTTTTTAGGTTTTGCAGCAAGTGGTTTTATGGTTTTATAGAAAAACTGACAAGATATAAAATATTTTTTTCCACAAAAAAGACTAGGCTATGTCAATAAACAATGAAAAAAAATTAATTTAAAAAACTTTTTCACCAAAGCAAGTTTTTCAAAGAAAAGTAGAGCTCTTATTAGACCAAAAATGAGAAGAAATAAAGTCAAATAATCTTCCAAGAACAAAACTACCACAAATCACTATCAATGAATAAACAAAACCCAAAACAAACAGAAACTACAATCAAACAGCTTATGGTAAATGAACTATAAGTAAGGAGCAACCCAGCTCAATAGTAAGCAACACTCTAAAAAACAGAATTTTGATACCAATGGATATATCAAAAGAATCAAGTTTTTATGCTGATTTCAGATATATAAGTTTCATCAAGTTTAATCTTACCCATCAAAAGTTATATGCCTGAGAATATTTGCCTTATTTTTAAAAAAAGGGGAAACACCCCCCCCCCCCTAATTCATAGTATCTTAATGAAAACCATATCATCAAATTCAGTGTACCAGAGAACCCTACTGTAGAGGTTTCAAGCTCCTATCTGCAAAAATGTAGAATTTTGTATTTTATGCCAGAAGAAAGGTCACAGATGCATGTTTATTTGCTGTTGTTTTTTTTTTCTTCCCAGGGGTAATCATATTGCCCAGTGGTCCTAGAATATTGTGATAGGGCTCATTCAAACGGAAAATAAAAGTTCTAGTGCCCTTCTTAAGTGACCAAAAAAATTGGAGGGCAACTAGACCCCCTCCCACACTCATGTTTTTCCCAAAGTCTGCTGATCAAAATTTTGAGATAGCAATTTTGTTCAGCATAGTAAAAAAAAACTGATAACTATGTCTTTGAGGATGACTTAATACCCTACACTCCCCAGGGAAAGGGCAGCAAGTTGTGAAATTTGCCCATTGTTTACATATAGCATTGGTTATTGGGAAGTATACAGACGTTTTCAGGGGGGATTTTTTCTGGTGGAGGGGGAGGGGTAGGGGGGATATGGTTACATGGGAGGATCTTTCGATGGAGGGATTTTTCATGGGGAAGGAAATTCTCCATGAAGGGTGAGCCAGATTTCCCAGCATTATTTAAAAAACAATCAGAAGTTAAATTAAAAACAATTTCTTTTCAACTGAAGGTAAGGAGCAACATTAAAACTTAAAATGAACAGAAACTATTATGTATATGAGGGGGTTTGCCCCCTTGTCAATACTCTGCTCTTTATGCTAAAGTTTTATTTAGCACTTTCAGAAGAGCTATATATTCTAATTAAACCCTTTGTGATTCAGGGGTCATTCTTAAAGAATTAGAACAAAGTTCAAACTTTTGCATAAAGAACAAGGTATTGACAAGGGGTAAACCCCCTCATATATGTAATATTTTCTGTTTGTCTTAAGTTTTAATGTAGCTCCTTACTTTCAGTTGAAAGAGATTGTTTTGTTTATTTAACAAATAACAAAGTCAAACTCAAAACAAGCAAAGATTAACATAAGTAGTGCTGACAACCCCATGCCTTCTCAAGACCAGAGCATTATTAGCACTTGACCATGGATTGAAAAAAAAGACAAATGACCATGGATTGTCAGTTTAATATAAATATATATATATATATATATATATATATATATATATATATATATATATATATATATATATATATATATATATATATATATATATATATATATATATATACATATATATATATATATATATATATATATATATATATATAATATATATATATATATATATATATATATATATATATATATATATATATATATATATATATATATTATATATATATATTGGCTGAACAATGAGGCTGCATTGGCTGAAAGATTGATAAGAACAATTGGCTGCACGCTGAAAAATACTGCTGCTTTTATTCATGATTTAGATAAAATCATGCAAATATATAACCAATGACCACATCGATCCCTGTCCAATGTTAGCCCTGAGGAAGTTCATTGCAGTGAAAATACATTTGATGCTTTTCTAAAGCAATATTCCAGTGAAAAAAAATTGTGAAGAAGAAATTCAATGTTGGCAATACTGTTCGAATTAATAGAGCCATTACTAGGATACAACTCTGATTTTGATTCTTGGGTTGCAGCTGAAGACATTAAGGGTGAGCCAGATTTCCCAGCATTATTTAAAAAACAATCAGAAGTTAAATTAAAAACAATTTCTTTTCAACTGAAGGTAAGGAGCAACATTAAAACTTAAAATGAACAGAAACTATTATGTATATGAGGGGGTTTGCCCCCTTGTCAATACTCTGCTCTTTATGCTAAAGTTTTATTTAGCACTTTCAGAAGAGCTATATATTCTAATTAAACCCTTTGTGATTCAGGGGTCATTCTTAAAAAATTAGAACAAAGTTCAAACTTTTGCATAAAGAACAAGGTATTGACAAGGGGTAAACCCCCTCATATATGTAATATTTTCTGTTTGTCTTAAGTTTTAATGTAGCTCCTTACTTTCAGTTGAAAGAGATTGTTTTGTTTATTTAACAAATAACAAAGTCAAACTCAAAACAAGCAAAGATTAACATAAGTAGTGCTGACAACCCCCATGCCTTCTCAAGACCAGAGCATTATTAGCACTTGACCATGGATTGAAAAAAAAGACAAATGACCATGGATTGTCAGTTTAATATAAATATATATATATATATATATATATATATATATATATATATATATTATATATATATATATATATATATATATATATATATATATATATATATATATATATATATATATATATATATATATATATATATATATATATATATATATATAATATATATATATATATATATATATATATATATATATATATATATATATATATATATATATATATATTATATATATATATATATATATATATATATATATATATATATATATATATATATATATATATATATATATATATATATATATATATATATATATTATATATATATATACATATATATATATATATATATATATACATATATATATATATATATACATATATATATATATATATATATATATATATTATATATACATAATATATATATATATATATATATATATATATATATATATATATATATATATATATATATATATATATATATATATATATATATATATATATATATATATACTATTCATTCCTTAAAATTTTGTCAGTCAAAAAGTGAAAACATTTAAAATGTATTTTGTTTTCAGCAATGTACAAATCATGTTTTGATTTTGAGAAACCATGGGAGTTGGCAGCACTACTCATGTTAATTGTTGCTTGTTTTGAGTTTGGATTGCTTATTTATTGTAGGATAAGACACCCAGTAGTTGGCCACCTGCCTATTCTCAGACAGAATGTAACTAACAGGGAACCTGTTAGTTACACAGTTAGATATACAAGTTTTCCTTGTTATTTTATATTTAAATTTCACTTCAATTGCTAATGGAAAGGCAGTGTGATCTAAGAAATTATAACAAAGAAGATGAAAACAGTATTTTCCCTACATAACCTGTTAGTTAACTAACAGGGAAACCAGCTAGCCTATGTATAAAAACTTCCTAAGCACATTAGCCTAGAGGTAGGTTCCCTGTTAGTTACATTCTGTCTGAGAATAGGCAGGTGGCCAACTACTGGGTGTCTTACCCTAATTTTTGTTTGTTTTGGGTTTCATTTATTTATTGATGGTGATTTGTGGTTGTTTTACACTTGGAAGATTATTTGACTTTATTTCTGCTCATTCTTGGTTTAATGGGGTTCTTTACTTTTATTTGAAAACCTTGTTTTGTGGAAAAAGTTCTTTTAATTAATCTTAATAAGAAGGGGGAGGGGATATTGTCACACTAATGATAATCATGTTGAAAAGGAGCATAGGCCTAGGCTAAAATAAGGAATCTAGAGGTCCAATTTTTATTGAAGTTAGTTTGTATATAGCTTAGGGCTATATATGGGACAATTAATGGGGAGGGTGTTGGTAATGTCACAAGTGCAATTTTAATCTTAAAGAAGAGCACAAAACTACCAATCTAAGAATGCCCTTCTTGTTGCTCTAGCCTAGCATGTCTCCTTCTGAAAGAGCCATTATTCTGCAATTTTACCAAACTAGTTCCCAAGAACTAAGCAATCATCAATCTGTAAATCAATTGAGTCTTAGGTTAGGCCTTCTGAAATAGACTAGGCCTACCACAGGCTTCATCAGCCCAAATACCTATACTCTTTAAGCAATTCAGCCAATAAAACTGCAATCTGATAATTTAATACTGAAATTTAGAGTATGTTTAGCCTTTGTGCTTTAATTTACCCTTAGTGTGTTGCGTAGCAAGACGGCTTTACTTGGAATGCTCATTTAACTATTTTGCCCGGTTATGTATATTCAAATTACTTGCGAAAACCCTACAGCGTTTATGATTCGATTAAAAACTTCGATCCTGCTAACCCATATTCACATTTGTTGATCATATGTATCTGGGCAAGGTAGTCACAATGAAACAATGTTTAACTTTCAAGCATGCAATTTGTAACTGACTAACCGTTCTTCTTACTTAATTCAAAACTGAAATACATTTTCTCAAAAGCGCTTCATATGCATACACAATGTTTTTTTTTGCAAACTCGTCCGTATTTGTGCATCAAGTACATGCTTATCCTGAATCTTAAAGAACATTTGGCAAATCAGAACAAACTTTAAAATATTGGGATTATTATTACTAAACTATTTACTATTTGAAGTGCAAAGTGACTTTCTAGAAGTGGCGAAAATGACACTGTCTTTCTTTTGTATAAAATAGGGGAGCTGACCATTGCATGATAAAAAATAATTCTTTGAACATAATTTGGATTATCACGATTAATCGCAGCAACAATTTATTGCGAGGAATAGTTTGGTTTTTGTAAGCTTATCTTAGTTATTAATTTTTAAAATATTCTCCGAGAATTTTTTCTCAAGGATAAGTCATAATTCATTTTAAAATCTCAAAACGAGCAGAAACAAAGTCAAACTAAAAAATAAAGAGATTACCTTGATGGAAAAAATAAAATTGAAAACCAATTGAAAGTAAAAAATACAATTGAAAACATTTTAAAGTAAGAGATATTACCAAGAGATTTAAATTAAAATGAGCTAAATTTACGTTGCTTGGAGAATCTAAAATCGTAAATAGCAATGAAGACCGCACAATCTTTCCATCATAAACACAAACAACAGGTAGAACCAGGGCCGTCAGGTATGGGGTGCCCCTCCAATGTTCTTGGTCAGTTCGTAAAATAAATTAGTTGGTAAAATCGTGACGCGAAGCACCACGATTTTTCCGACACCGCTAAAATTTTTTGTTCAGTTCAATAAAGACCACCAGAATACTGACATGTCATTTACAAAAATTTTGGACTTGGTCGGTAAACGCAGCAGTTTTACCAACTCCTGCCATGATTTTGCGGATGGTGTCACAATTTTCCATTTGGTTAAATAAACAGCATTAAAATAGTGACATGATATGTACCGAAGTCTAAATCTCGGTTGGTAAATGCAGCGGTTTTACCGACTACTGTAGTGATTTTACATATTGTATTTGAAACAGAAATTATGCTAATTATTGACAAAATACAGTCGGTAAAAATTAAGAACATTAAAAAGTGTAGTACATATCCACTAGAAATCCCTATTGTACTAATTGAAGCCTTTGCCGACAATCTCTCAGAGCCTTTGTCCTTACTTTTTAATGAAATTACCTCTACTGGTAAATTCCCAAATTGTTGGAAATTACGTTTTATTACTCCCGTAAAAAAGAAAGGTAATAATCAAGATTTCGATGGTGTCCGTCCCATTACTCTTACTCCAGTTTTTTCGAAGTTATATGAAAGCTTTTTAGCTGTGTGGTTGAAAGTATAGATAATCCCAAATGTTGACCAAAGACAATTCGGAAATGTACGCTCTGCATCTACTACATCGACAACAACTTTCTATATAAACCTTATATGCCCCCAGGGCATAACTTACAATCCTTGCACTGAGGGCTCTGAGGGGGTTATCATCCTAAAAGACCTAATTTCCAGAACTTTCGACTACGTTGAACTAAATGGATATCTCAAATTTTGATTGAATGTGTTTGGGGAAATGATGGGCGTGAGAGGGGGGTTAGTTGCCCTTCAATCACTTTCAACTATTAAATAGGCACTAGCCCCTTCAATTTCCAATCGAATGAGCCTTTTTTCAAGTTTCTACGACAATGATTTCAATAAAAACTTATATACCCCCAGGGAATAACTTATAGCCGTTGCCCTGAAGACTGTGGTGGGAGTGTTCTAATCAAAGGTATAATTTCCTGAACTTTAAATTGGATTGAACAAAATGGCTATCTCAAAATTTTGATTGGATGTTTTTGGGGAAATGGTGGGCGTGGAAGGGGCGTTAGTTGCCTTTCAATCACTTTCGACTATTAAAAGGGCACTAGCCATTTCAATTTCCAATCGGATGAGCCATTTTTCAAGTTTCTACGACAAAACCTCATATGTCCCAAGGACAAAACTTACTACCCTTGCCCTGAGGGATGTGGGGGTGGGGTGGGGGGTTGTCATCCTTAAAGACCTAATTTCCAGAACTTTCAACTACGTTGAAAAAAATGGCTATCTTAAAATTTTGACTGGATGTGTTTGGGGAATTTTGGGCGTGAGAAGGAGGTTAGTTGCCTTCCAGTCACTTTCGACTATTAAAAAGGACGCTAGCCCTTTGAATTTCCAATCAAATGAGCCTTTTTTTAAATTTCTATGACGACGCTTTCTATAAAAACCTTATATGACCCCAGGGCAAAACTTACAACCCTTGCCCTGAGGGATATGGGAGAAAGTCTTCCTCAAAAACATAATTTTTATCTGGAAATCAACTACGCTGAACAAAACTGCTATCTAAAACTTTTGATCGGATATGTTTGGGGAAAAGGTGGGCGTGACGGGGGCGTTAGTTGCCCTCAAATCACTTTCGACAATTAAAAAGGGCACTAGACCTTTGAATTTCAAACCGAATCAGCCCTTTTTCAAATTTATACGACAAAGATTTAAATAAAAACTTATATGACCCCAGGGCATAACTTATAAACCTTGCCCTGAAGACTGTGGGGGAAGTGCCCTGTTCATAGGTATGATTTCTTGAGCTTTAAACTGTGTGGAACAAAAAGGCTATCTCAAAATTTTGATTGGATGAATTTGAGGAAACGGTGGGCATGGAGAGGGTGTTAGTTGCCTTCCAATCACTTTTGACTATTAAAAAAGGCAATAACCATTTCAATTTACAATCGAATGAGCCCTTTATGAAGTTTCTACGACGACGCGTTCTATAATAACCTTATATGCCCCCAGGGCACATTAACTTACAACCCTTGCCCTGAGGGCTGTGGGGGGGTTGTTATCCTCAAAGACCTAATTTCTGGAACTTTCAGCTACGTTGAACAAAATGGCTATCTTATAATTTTGATTGCATTTGTTTGGGGAAAAGATGGGCATGAGAGGGGGGTTAGTTGCCCTCCAATCACTTTTGAATATAAAAAAGGGCACTAGCCCTTTGAATTTCCAATCGAATGAGCCTTTTTTGAAGTTTCTACGAAAACACTTTCTATAAAAACTTTATATAACCCCCGGGTATAACTTAAAACCCTCGCCCTGAGGGCTGTGGGGAGTGTCCCCCTCAAAAACATAATTTCTATCTGGAAATCAACTACGCTGAACAAAATGGCCATCTCAGGATTTTGATTGGATGTGTTTCAGGAAATGGTGGGCGTGGAAAGGGTGTTAGTTGCCTTCCATTCATTTTTGACTATTAAAAAGGACACAAGCCACTCCGATTTCCAATTGAATTAGCCCTTTTCGAAGTTTCTACGACAAATTCTTCGGTATGAAGTGCCCTGGTCTAAAGGAAAAAAAATAATACATTGTGCCAACATCGTTATTATATGCCCCCAGGCGATAACTGAAAACCCTTGCCTTGAGGGTTGTGGGGGAATGACCTCCTCAAAAACATATTTTCTATCTGGAAATCCACTACGCTGAACAAAATGGCTATCTAAAAAAAAACGCGTTCTATAAAAACCTTTTATGCCCCCAGGGCATAACTTACAACCCTTGCCCTGAGGGCTGTGAGGGGTTTGTAATCCTCAAAAACCTAATTTACAGAACTTAAGACTACGTTGAATAAAATGGCAATCTCAAAATTGCCTTCAAATCACTTTCGACTATTAAAAAGGGCACAAACCTCTCCAATTCCCAATTGAATAAGCCCTTTTTGAAGTTTCTGCGACAACTTCTTCGATACGAAGTGCCCTGCTCTAAAGGAAATAATAATAAATAATACATTTTGCCAACATCGTTCTTATATTTCCCCAGGGCATAACATAAAACCCTTGCCCCGAGGGTTGTGGGAGAGTGTCCTCGTCAAAAACATAGTTTCTATCTGGAAATCAACTACACTGAACAAAATGGCTATCTCAAAATTTTGATTGGATGTGTTTTGGGGAATGATGGGAGTGGGGGGGGGGGATAGTTGCACTCCAATCACTTTCGACTATTAAAAAGGGCACTAGCCCCTCCAATTTCCAATCGAATGAGCCCTTTTCGAAGTTTCTACGACAACTTTTTTCGATACAAATTGCCCGGGTATGGAGAAAAAAAAATAATACATTGTGCCATCATTGTTCTTTACTTAGGCAGCGCTATTGCGCTGCATATGAAAGGTAACGAAAATGAACGAAAACAAATGACACTACAGGAACAGTTATTTGAGCAATTGCAAGTTAAACGAAGAATTGATCCCAAACAGGCATGAGAATGGTAATGGCTATCATTATTGCCATAGCTGTCGTTTTTTAACTGCCACGACCAATCGACTAAGGCTAAACGTCCAAATTTATCAGTCGTGGCAAATCACTTCCAAAGCTAATTTAAATCGAGAACTTTTTTCTTCGAAAAAAAGAGACATTTCCTTGTGCTATTTGACTCATATATTTTAACAGCTCAAAATACTATTTTAGAATTCTGTATTTATATATTTTCAATGAAAAATAAGAATTTTTTTAAAATTATTTAATGTAAACTGATAACACTGCTTTCTTTTCTTCATGTTCCAATTCAAACTCTCAACAAAGACATTGCACCATTACAAAAATACCACGGCTCAACATAACACGGAATTCTAGATAATTCAAGATACAGCGCCAGTGTCTTGAATAACACAACTGGCAACGTAGTTCACGACAAAACACTGCCGTAAAAAAATTATACCGTAGTGTAAACATTTTTGTATCAACCCTTAACGTGTAAAACACAAATTTTTGTTTTGAAATTGATGTTTGTCACTATAAATACGTTTGAAAGGTGTCTCAAAGGGGTTATCACACAAAAGCCATCGTTTATTCCTTCGAACAAAGATCAAACAAAAGTATAAACAAACATTTGAGAATTTTACTACTTTTCAGATTTTAAAAAGAATATTGTCACCAATTCTTTCAAATACTTCTGAAGAAATTACATAAATAAGGTATCAGAGTAGCGTAGAAGAAGAAAGGGGATGAAAACTCCGTAATTTAAGAAATTATGTAAACGAAAATAATCGGTGGCTGTCGCTAGAAAATGTTCATTTGAAATCATCGACCGCATGCCAGGAATCAAGACATAGAAAAAAGACAACTTTAAAACCAGAAAGAAGAACTACCAACATTAAAATTAGGTTGAAGATGTTATTTCAATATAATGCTCAAAATTTTGTATGTTCCATTGCATATTTCTCACATAATAATAAACCGAAAATGAAGGGGTGCATGCGTTTAAGGTTTGAAAAACTTCTCACTTTAATTTAACAGGCCATGAAACAGAAAATAACGAAAATCGATGTTCGAATGAATAATGCAGTCCAGTTTTTGTGCAGTCCAGTTATTTTATGCGTTCTCAGTGCTAAGCTCTTATGCGTTATCAGATTAAGGTGAAACTATTTGTGCCAAAAATGGCGAAACCATTTTTTGTGTTTATGTGTGCTTAATATGAAACAGCCTGGCGAGGAAGGCAGTAAAAGCCAATAACAAGTAAAACATCATATTCAAGAAGTTTTGATACTTGTCTAAGAAAGAATGAGACAATTTATTTTCTCCTGAGACGCTTCAGAAACACACCTAAGATCTAATATTTTCAAGAAGAAAATATTAATTAGTACATCTTAAGTAATATCTTTAAAAAGGAATAAGAATGTAGGTGACATTGCTTTATAGTGGGGTTAATAACAGTACAGAAAGAATGCTAATAAATTTTTACCATATGCAGGGCCATGGGCGCCGGCATGGGGAGGGCAGGGGTTGGGGACATGGCCCCCCTGGAAATTTGGGACTATAAAGTTATTATTGGGAAATCAAAGGAAAGAGAGCAGAATAGGAAAAAAAAACGTGGAATAATATGTTTGTAGCCCCATTGTTGGCTGCCAGTAGATTTTGACCCATAATAAGGAAAATATAAGTTCTAATTTGTGACTGAGTGACCCCTAACTAGTTTTCCACAAACATTTTTTCTATTCGATTTGGTTGGAGCAAAAAAAAAAAAAAAACAAAACAATTCTTCATAGCAATGAATGGTAAGTAAATAACGATCCTTGTCAATAACAAAAGTATAAGAGCTTAACTATTGATAAAATTCTGTCAAAGAATCAGCTTTTTAATGATGATCTTTAATATTTATTTGTTTATTAGTAATTAGTGCAGTTATTAGAACATAAGAAAGTTCGTATAATTTTAGAAAACACAAGGAAAACAACTTAATAAGGGGCAATTTCGGTAAGGATATGCCGTCAACTTTTGCTTGCATTGCAAGAGTACCCATGTGCTGATATATGGAGCCACTATAATCAGAAATGTTTCCCCTGAACGGAATGCTAAGAATTTCTGTATTTTCCCCCTGAACGGATACCTTTTTGTGTTTTATTATCAATTTTTTTTTTGTTTCTAGGAGTTATTGCATGTATCTATTTGTCACTGAAAAAGATTTATTTTTTACAGTTATCAAGTGTAAAAGTGTCAAATATAATGGCTTTTGGCATTCAAAATTAAAATAAAATATTGAATTAAAATTTTTCTTATGATTTTCTTAATCTTAGTTTTGATGTTTTACTTTGAACAAACTTACTTAGACTTAGGTCCTCCTACGCCTGGGGGCGCATAAGGCAGCAACAGTGGTTCGCCACGACGACCTGTCCTGAGCCTTCAACCATAGCTTCTCCAACGAGGACCTCGCCAGCTTCGCCTCCTTCTTTAGCGACCTGCCAAGGGTTATTTTCGGTCTCCCTGATTTGCGGAGACCGGAGGGTTTCCAACACCATGCGTCGTGCGGCAGCCTTCCATCCCCCATTCGCACCATATGCTCCCAATACATCCATCGCCACTTTCTAATGAGATCAAAGATGGGGGTATGATTTGTCTTACGATAAATTTCATCATTTCGTATTCTTTCCGTCCAATGTATATTTAGGATAGACCTTAGGCAATTGTTGTCGAATGCCTGGAGTCGTCGTTCTAGCTGAGCAGTGATGCTCCAAGTTTCGCAGCTGTGCGTAAGGACGGAGAGCACATTGCTATTATAAATTCTAAGTTTTAGCTTCTGGGAATATTTATTATTTCTCCAAACATTTCTAAGGTAGCTGAAAGCAGACCCAGCCAATGCTATTCGGCAGAGTATTTCTCTTTCGGAATTGGCATCTTGCGTAAGAATGCTGCCGAGATGCTTGAACTCTCTCACTTCCTCAATTTCCTCGTTGTTAACCAAAAGTCCTTCGGCTAAGTCAGGTATGACTGCATTCGACATTGATTTGGTCTTGTTAGCATTTATGGAGAGTCCGACAGCATTTGCCATACGACCGAGTTCATGAATGTTGCGTTGTATATCTTCTGGGTCGTGGGTAATAAGTGCAACATCGTCAGCAAAATCACCATCATTGAGTTCTCCCAGTGGATTTAATTGTAGACCGCCACTAAAACTGCATTCGCGGAGAACAAAATCTATCACTATGGCAAACATTAATAGTGATAGAATGCAGCCCTGCCTGACACCTGACTGAACAGAAAACCACTCCTTTAGGCCACCCTCTGTCTGTACTGCGCACGTGATATCATGATATAGCGCTTTAATTATATTTACAATTTTGGTCGGAATTCCATAATGCACTAAAATCTTCCACATGGTTCCGCAATGTATCGAGTCGAAGGCTTTGAGAAAATCTATAAATACTATAAGTAGCTGCCAAATACTATAAGTAACTTGCCATTCATTGGATTCATCCAGCAGGACTCTCAGGCTAAATATCAGGTCACAACATGATCTATTCTGGCGGAAATCGTGCTGCTCATCTCTCAGAACTTTCTCTACTTTACTCTGAATCCTGTTAAGAATTACTTGGCACAGGATTTTGCTGCCAACAGATTGTAAAGCAATACCTCTCCAATTATCACACTTAGACTTTTGTCATTTTTTGAAGAGTTTTACGATTACTGCCTTCAACCATTCACTAGGGACTTTTTGTTCATCCCAAACACGGGAAAGAAGTTCAAATATGGGTTCGGCTAGGGCGCTTCTACCGTACTTCAGTAATTCTGGTGATATGCCATCATTGCCTGCAGCCTTTCCGTTTTTCAAAGTCTTTAGGGCCTCCTTGACTTCACTAAGCATGAGAGGTCCGGAAAATATTCCGAAATGGAACAGTGGTTCTTCAGGGATATTTAAAGTAGTTGTGGGAGGCATCTGATTTAGTACCTCGCTAAAATTCTCCTTCCAGCGTCGGACTATGTCATCAGTCTGGGTTAATAAGATGACTTCGTTGCTTTCAACTTGGGTCGACGACACCTTTGAAATACCCGCTAACTGCTTCGTTATGGCATACACGGTACGGCTATCTCCCCGTCTAGCGGCTGCTTCAGCATGTTCGGCCATAGTTTCGAGGTACATCCTCTTATCATCCCTGGTTGCTACTTTGACTTGCTTATGGAGACGCTTGTACTACGCTTTCAGGTTATCTACATATTCTCTAGAACAAGTCGTGCTATGGTCATACTTATCTACGAGGATTTTGAGTTGTGCCCTTTGATCAATAATATCCCAACTACTTTCAGATATCCACTGCTCTTTCTTCTTCCTGTAGTAGCCCACAACGCTCTTGTGCGACCTCTTTCACGGTTTCTGCAGTTTTTTCCCACTGACTATCAAGCGACACTTCGTCCCTTAGAAGGGAAAACTTGTTTGACAAAGCTGTAGTATACTTTTGCCATACGTTCGTGTCCTGCAATTTCCTCAAATTGAAGGTTTTCACTGACCGCTGGGGCTTTGTCACAGTTTTTAGTTTCAGCTTGATCTTGGCAACAGCAAGTTGGTGATCGGAATAGCAGTCGGCACCTCGGAAGGTTCTAACATCCTCTAGACATCGTCGCCTGCGCCTCGCAATTAGGATATGGTCTATTTCATTTCGTGTTACACCATCAGGTGAATTTCAAGTATACTTGTGAATCTGTTTATGTGGAAACCATGTTGCGCCGACGATAAGTTCATGAGTAGCGCAAAAATCTATTAGTCGCACACCATTGTCATTAATTTCCCCCAGTCCATGTTTACCGAGGATAGTTGGGGCATAAGAACCATCACCTCCAACTTTAGCATTAAAGTCCCCACACACAGTCACAATATCATGACGATGCGTTTTTGCAACAACATTCGATAACACACGATAAAAGTCGTCTGGTTTGATCACAGGCGTCATTCGTTGGGGCGTACACTACAATAACTGTTAATTTGGCCTGTGAAGTGGCAAAACGGGCACGAAGAATCCGCTCACTAATAGGTTCCCAGTCCACTTGGCATTTTTTGGCCCGATTACTTAGTGCCATTGCGACACCTGCTTCTTTTCTAGTCTCAAGTCCGGAATACAAGATGTGGTCAGTTTTCAAAGTCCCAGAACCAGTAAGCCTGGTCTCAGAAAGTCCAGCAATGTCAATACGGAACTTATCAAGGGTTCTCATAACACTGTTGAGTTTTCATGGCTGCGTTTCTTGATTAACTGTTCTAACATTCCAGTATCCAATACGAAAACACTCGGCCGTTTTCAAAAATCCTGTCCAGGGGCGTGCATTAGTCGTCATCACAGAAGAAGAAGAAGTCAATCCGAGGCAATCTGTTGCTCCTTCTTGAGTAATTAGTTTTTACGGTGGCGGGTTACTAGCCCACCGAGCAACCAACGAATTGGAACACCCGGAGCGCGTTAGCCACCATCTCGCTCGGCGTGAAGTTCGATAGTGTTACACCCAAACACCACGTTGAGGTGCGCTGACTGATTTCCACTGCTGTCCATGGACGGAAAGTCGAGCCTCATCGCTCGGAACGTCGTCACCGCCGCGACAATTACTTACTTAGCTTTGACCCTTGAATCCCAACCTGGATCAGTTATAAGCACTGAGTATAAAGGCATTAAATATTTTGGTGTTTGATAACCAAGTTAAAAACTGTCGATTTTGTTAAAAAAAATATCCGTCCAATGCTTCGGCATTACTCAACAGAACTTAATGCTGGAAGTGTGTGTCTTAGTTTTTGTAAGTAGGCTATTATTTTCTGTATTTTTAACTACTTACTTTTTTCATTTTTAAATACTTTTACTTTAATTGACATACTTCTTCCATTGCCTATAGAAAATTGTTTGTCCCATAGCTTCATTATATAAAGAAAATAAGACAAGTTTTTTCAACTGAAAATAAGGAGTAACATTAAAACTGAAAAGGAAGAAACAATATTACATATATGACGGTGGTTGCCCCCCTCCTCAACACCTTGCTCTTCAAGCTACAGTTTTTTGGCAGTTTAAAAAAAAGTTACTTATTGTTCTAATTAAATGACCCTTGTGTTTTAGGAATCGTTTTTAAGAAATTGGGACAAAATTTAAACTTTAGGGTAAAGAGCAACATGTTGAAGAGGGGCGACCCCCCTCTTATTCGTAATAATTTCTGTTCGTTTTAAGTTTTAATGTTGCTCCTTACTTTCAGTCGAAAAGCTTGTTTTTTATTTCTGATGTTTTTTTTAAATAACGCCAGATTACCTGGCTCCACCTCCACGGAGAAATCCTCATCCCCATAGAAATATCCTCTGGGCAATTCAATCCTCGCGAAAATTTACCCCAGGCAATTAACCCTTAACATATCCACGCGTAAAATTAAATCGGTAAAGAGAAAGCAAGACATATACAGATATTTCGCATATGAATTCTGGCAAATTTACCTACTGTAAAATTTCTTCTGAAAATTTCACCCCCTGGAAACTATCTTCTCGATTGAAAATTGTCCCAGCGGAAAATTCGCCCTTTTCCTCCCCACCCGAAAAATGTATGCATACTTCCCAATAACAAATAAAACAAAGGGTGATTTTTGTAACTTAAAAACGTTTCCCCTGGAGCTGTAGGGGGTCTTTTTATCTCCAAAGACATAGTTTTTGGACCTTTCAACTATTTTGAAGAAAAAACTATCTAAAAATTTTGATTGGACGACTTTTGAAAAAAATTACATGGGAGGGGGCCTAGCTGCCCTCCAATTTTTTTTGTCACTTAAAAAGGGCACAAGAACTTTTCATTTCCATTAGAATGAGCACTATCCCGAAGTTCTAGGTCCACTGGGTCGATGCGATCACCCCTGGGGAAAAAAAAAAAAAACAGAAAGAACGCATCCGTGAATTATCTTCTGGTAAAAATTACAAAATTTCACATTTTTATAGATATGAGCTTGAAATATCTACTGTAGTATTCTTTGATGCGCTGAATCCGATGGTGGTATTTTCATTAAAATTATATGACTTCAAGGGGGTCTTTGCCCCTTTTTCCAAGAACCAGACAAATTTTCTCAGGCTCGTAGCTTGGAAAGACTAAACTTAATGAACCTAATATATCTGGAATCAGAATAATATGCCAATTCTTTTTATATTTCTATTGGTATCAAAATTCCGTTTTTTAGAATTTTGGTTACTATTGGGCTAGGTCACAGTAAGTAAGTTAAATTTCATTACCACGAACTGTTCGATTACCCATCAAAATCCAAACAGATATTATTGTAATGTTGATCGTTTTTTAGACTTTCATAAAACTTTACAGTTTCATGAAATGTAATTAAGCAAATAGAAAAGGTTTTTCAACTAAAGTAAGGAGCAACTTTAAAACTTAAAACAAATATAAATTACTCTGTATATAAGGGGGAATGCCCTCTTTTCGACACCTTACACTCATTAAAAAAAAGTTATTAGTGTTTTGAATTTTTTTTTGCAATTTCAAATTTTCTAAAAAAATTTGGAAAAAAGCCAAAGTTCACGGTAAAGAGTAAGGAGCTAAGGAGGAGACAGCCTTTTTCATAAAAAGAGTAATCTGTTCAAATAAGTTTCAAATCTGTTCTTTTCTTTCAGTTGAAAAGCTCTTTTTTTATTTAATTTCTGATTGCTGATTCGGATTGATTACCACAAACTGTTGGATTACCCATCAAAATCCAAACAGAGATCAACGAAATGTTGATGTTTCTTCTGTATTGCTAAAGTATTGTATTCATAAAATGTACAGTTTCATGAAATGTAACTAAAAAATTAGAAAAGGTTTTTCAACTAAAGTAAGGAGCAAGTTTAAAAACTTAAAACAAATATGACACTGTATTAATATGTGACATATTAGCTGTACAGAGTAACATTTTAATTAGTTCCTACTTCTCCTTTCTCTCTCAACGTTTATCTGAAGCCCCATGAAGAGTAAGCAGTTCGACCATTAAAACGCACTTTTGTAGGAATCTAACCTACTCCCAACTAAACAATGACTCAAACCCCCCTCATTATAGCTGATACGCAAAAAGGCCTACAGATCACCAAACGTAGCATAATTTCATTAAAAATAAAACAAATAAACTTGGTTGAATCCAGTACTACCACCGTGTGGCATTACTTCTTTTGCAACTGGGAAGCCTAAAATATAGTTATTTATACTTTTAAATCAATTAGCTTCTCGGAATTTTAAATTGATTAGAAATTTGTCCTCTTCGGGGTAAAGTCATAGTTTGGTGCCCTAAGCCCCCTAAACTGTCACCCAACTACTACTGCTGTTTGTGCGTCTGGCCTCACTGGAAAATTTTCTGCCGGTGCCCTTGTGCAGGGCTATTTCTTATATATTTCGAATAATGCTAAATTTTCCCGTATATTGTTCACTCCAGTTTTTGCAAAAAATATATTAAATATTAAATTATTGTCCAGAATGTTAGATACTACAATTAAATGTCTTTTTAAATTTTTTATATAAAAATTTTAAACATTGTTCTTTTATAATCCGATGTTTGATTGTTCTAATCTTTCATTTAGAAGTTCCGTTTTCTCGGCTAAAATCCTGGAAAAATTTTTCCTCACATTGATTGCACATGCGAAACTTATTATAATTTTCAGTATTTGTTAAATACATAATGAATACGATTATCAATATCTGCCCGAGTTTAGCTTCTACATGCCCTCTAAGCCTAAACTGTCATACGTGCGAAAATAAAGAATTAAAGTGGAATTATTAAAAATTTTGTCACTTTAAAGTCTCCTAACTATGATAGAGCTACATCTTCTTTAATAAATAAGTTATCTTCTTTCTATGGTCTTATATTATATACTATTTTAAGGATGAATTTAGACAGTTCTATTTGAAAATGCATTCATTCCTTGAGCAAAAACTTGACGGAATTTAGGATTTTTTTTCCTTCCTTAGCATCCGAATAAACAACTATAAATCTTTCACGATTCTGCTTTCTGATTGAATTCCGCGATTCTCCTTTTTTCTCTGACTTCCAGACAGTAAAACATTAACAATCGTTTTTATTGGTCTAAAAAGCTCCTTTAAATTCTCTTTAACCAAGGGAAATTAGAATTTTAAGAAATATTGCTGAAAGATTCTTTAATTAAGTTCTCACTAAAACTGGGTCTTGACTGAGCCTTGATTTGGAATCTAAAATTGAGGTAGGATTTGGCACTCAAAGGCATATATAGTAAAACTAACTGCTACCTAAATCCCAGTTTTCTGGTACATTTTGGTTTTATTCGCCCTCCTTTGGAATCGAAGATCTGGTCAAGGTTTTGTTCGAGGAAAATTTTCCTCTAGTTACTTTTTCTAGAAATAATAGCATAAGAGCAGGGATGTACTAAAGTATTTCTCTGGTGCAAAAGTGAATAAAAGTCACATCATTACCATTCTTTAACATTCCAAAATTGGGTTAATCAAATTAGTTTGGACAGATTTGCATTAAGTAGTTAGTGCTGCTCAATGAAGTATTCACCTTGCTATAGAACAGGGCAGTTTGATGATAAAAGAGAAAACAGCTGAGGTGTGACATCTATAAATAATATTCAACATATTATTAACTTGGACTACATTTTTGTTATGTAGTTAAACACCATCAGTGCCATCTAATAATTTTTCATAAAAATATTAATAGACAAATGCTGTCAAATTAGGTTAAGTTAGGTTAGATTTGTTAGACGGCGGTTGGGTGTTCATTTATAGACAATTTTCAGGAATTTGAGAATAGACATAAATATTGAAAATGTGATAGAAAAACTGGAAATACAAGAAAATTACTGAAGATAAAATCCCCCCCCCCCTGCAAAATGTGTTAACTAGGACTATTCTGCATATTATGAAGTAAGAATTGTTGGTACTTTCCCATTATATGGGCATTTCTAAAAAGTCAAGTTTCGTTAATGCTAATGAAATAAAATAAAAAGGATGAATATAATAGTTTATAAACAAATTTGGGCTATATATTTGCACATGGGGGGGGGGTGTAAGGCATTGCATATATTAAATACGTAACCTAACCTAACCTAGGTACCTTTCCTCCTCCTCCCACCCTAAAACCCAAAAACCACAGTTTAAATATCGTATACACAATGAAAACCACGCTATGGATTGCATTACTCTGAAGCGGTGTCTTGAATTAACCCGTCAACAACGGGTTTTTCGTGACTGGTTTCCTTGTAAATGCCCAAATAATGGGAAAGTACTGAATTGTTTTCTTAACATGTTTCCTTAAGTACTGCTAGAACCCTACCATTATATTTTCTGTAATATAAACGGGCCTTGTTATATTTCCTCTGCATATAATACTAGGTCTCAAGAAGAAATTTTCAGAAGACTTTTTATTTGAGGGAGACTTTATTTCAAGTATCTCTGTTCAGTATTGCATCATTGTCAGTATTTCAGCATAGTCAGAATTTCAGCATGCCATTTAAGAACATGAAGGCGAGTTTTTTTTAAGGTTTACAAATTCGGCAGCTCATTAAGATACAAAAATAAGTATTTCATCGAAACAAAACAGTGAGGAAACCTTTATTGGAAACAACAACCTTTGTTCAAAACACTGTGAAATACAATCCAAGCACTCCGCAAGAAAATCATGAAACCAAAGTTGCATCGCAACTCTTGTATAGCTAAAAATCATTTGTTGTACAATGAATATCAAACTAATTTACTCGAAGAGTCACCTTGCTGACTTCCTGGCAAATTCTAATGTTCTGATTCACAGAAATTTGAAGGTTGGTTATCAAGGTAGATAGAATATATATGCATGACTTTTATTGTTGGAGCATTAACCAATAATATCAAAAGATAAAAGATTCCAAGAAAAAACTATAGCTACCTTGCCTCAGAAAGTTGTTCATCACCAAGACCTGGAAGGAGCAGCTTATTCGACTCGTCCTGCTCAGCATTCCACAAAAGAATTTGAAGCTCTTTCAAGAGCGGAAAAGACCTCATTTAAGTCGAGTGCAACTGCTGGACCGTCTCTTCAAAGGGGTCCCGCAGTATACGCGAATGAGCACTGCGCCATAGTTTCTAGGCATGAAACTATAGCTAATTCTACTAAGGATATTGGGAAAAATATTTCTGAAGACTTCGCCGCTCATAAAGACACTGATTCGAAAGCTTCGCCCAGTTCAAATAGTGACCCAGATGAACAGACGGATAAAGCAAACTTTTTTACATCGATTATATCGAAATTTACTTCAATATTTAAAAATAAAAAAAAGTTTCTACCTGACGATTGTAAGCCGAAGTATGTGTATGGTGAAGCCAAGAAGAGGTGGGTAGACGTTGAAAACCCAGACGAGGAGACTAAAGCCCCAGCTCTTCCACCTTGTCAAACTTCTGAAGGTCAACCCATGCCTGCTGAAAAAAAATGCTGCTTGTAGACCTCCTTTGAGAAATAGGTCAAAGACTATAAAAGAACTCCTATACAGCCAAGGAGTTCAAACTTTACACCTATTGTAGTCCCAAGTCAATCGGATCAAGAAAACCAAGGTTAGTGGACAATGGATAGATACTGGATTAGAGAATATGTGTCGTCTGTGTGTGTGTGGTATGTATGTGTGTGTGTCATCTCTGTGTGTCTGTTGTCTCTGTGTGTTTGTCGTCTCTGTGTGCGTGTTGTCTCTGTGTGTGTGTCGTCTCTGTGTGTGTGTCGTCTGTGTGTGTGTGTCGTCTTTTAGTGTGTGTCATCTCTGTGTGTGTGTCGTCTCGTGTGTGTGTCGTCTCTCTGTGGGTGTCGTCTCTGTGTGTGTGTCGTCTCTGTGTGTGTGTCGTCTCTGTGTGTGTGTCGTCTCTGTGTGTTTTTCATCTGTGTGTGTGTCATCTCTGTGTGTGTCGTCTCTGTATGTGTGTCGTATCTGTGTGTGTCTGTCGTCTTTTTGTGTGTGTCGTCTTTTTGTGGGTGTCATCTCTGTGTGTGTGTCGTGTCCGTGTGTGTGTCGTCTCTCTGTGGGTGTCGTCTCTGTGTGTGTGTCGTCTCTGTGTGTGTGTCGTCTCTGTGTGTTTGTCATCTCTGTGTGTGTCGTCTCTGTATGTGTCGTCTCTGTGTGTGTGTCTTCTCTGTGTGTGAGTAGTCTCTATTTGTGTGTCATCTCTCTGTGTGTGTCGCCTGTCTGTGTGTGTCTCTGTGTGTGTGTCTTCTCTGTGTATGTCGTCCCTGTGTGTTTGTGTCACACAGAGACGACACACATAGAGACGACACACGCACAGAGAAGATACACATAGAGAAACGACACACTCAGAGAGACGAGACACCCACAGAGACGACACACACAGAGAAGACAGACACACAGAGACGACACACACACAGAGACGACATACACACAGAGACGACAAACACACTGACTCCCTGTGTGTGTGTCGTCTCTGTGTGTGTTGTCTCTTTGTGTGAGTCGTCTCTATTTGTGTGTCATCTCTCTGTGTGTGTCGCCTGTCTGTGTGTGTCTTCGTGTGTGTGTCCTCTCTGTGTGTGTCGTCCCTGTGTGTGTGTCACATAGAGACGACACACACACACAGAAGAAAAACATAGAGATACGACACACTCAGAGAGACGACACAGCCACAGAGACGACACACACAGAGAAGACAGACACACAGAGACGACACACACACAGAGACGACACACACACAGAGACGACACACACACACAGAGACGACAAACACATAGGCTCCCTGTGTGTGTGTCGTCTCTGTGTGTGTTGTCTCTGTTTGTGTGTCTCCTCTGTGTGTATGCCGTCTGTGTGTGTGTCTTCTCTGTGTTTATGTCTTCTCTGTGTTTGTATCGTCTCTGTGTGTTTCGTCTCTGTGTGGTTGTCGTCTCTGTGTGTATGTCTCGTCTCTGTGTGTATATCGTCTCTGTGTGTGTGTGTCGTCTCTGTGTGTGTGTCGTCTCTGTCTTTGTGTCGTCTCTGTGTGTGTGTCGTCTCTGTGTGTGTGTCGTCTCTGTGTGTATGTCGTCTCTGTGTGTGTGTGTAGTGCACACAGAGACGACACACACAAAGAAACGACACACACAGAGAGACGACATACACAAAGAGACAACACACACAGAGACGACACACACACAGAAACCCACAACCAGAGACGACACACACGCAGAGACGACATACACACAGAGACGACTCTCACACAGGGACGACACACACATAGGGACGACACAAACACAGAGACGACACACACAAAGAGACAACACACAACAAGAAGACACCCACAGAGAGACGACACACACACGGAGACGACACACACACAGAGATGACCACACAGACAACACAACACAGAGATGACACACACACACAGACAAGACACACTCACAAGAGACGAACAGACACACACAGAGACGACAAACACATTGCCACACAGAGTGACACGGCACACACACAGCAGCACCTCAAGACACGACACACGACACACATCAGAGACGGCACACACAGAGACGCACACAGAACGACACCAGAGACGACACACACACAGAGACTACACACACATAGATATGACACACACAGATACCACACACACAGAGACGACACACACACACACAGACGACACATATTCTCTAGTCATCTAGTTCTAGTCACATAGTCTCTAGTTTTCTGGCCCAGTTTCTTTAGACGTAAATAAGATTTTATGAGTCTTTTTGCTACTTTTCGTTCTACAAGACTTCAATTTGTTCAGCTGTTACTTTTCAGATTCCTAGTTAAACAGCTCGTGGTAATGAACTGTAGGTTAGGAGCAGTGTGGCGCAATAGCAACCGAAACTCTAGAAAACGGAACTTAGATATGAATAGATATTTCAAAAGATTCTGCTTATTATTCTGATTTCAAATATATATAAGATTCATTTAGCTTTTTATCAAAGGCTAGAGGCATGAAAAAAATTTGCCTGATTTTCAAAAAAGGGGGAAATACCCCCTAAAAATGAAGTAATCTTAATGAAAACCCCATTGCCAGATTCAGCGTTTTTGGTAAGCCTACTATAGAAGTTTCAAGCTCCCGTCTGAAAAAATGTGAAATTTTGTATTTTTTACCAGAAGAAATATCACTAATTCGTGTCTATTTGTTTTTGTTTGTTTTTTTTTACAGGGCTGATCACAGTAGAGGTCCAAGTACCATTTTGCTTGCGTATATAGGAATTCCTATGTTATTGGCTTGCGTGTATAGGAAAAATATTTCCAGAGCATGTACTTATGGATTTGCTTGCCTTATATTCCTTGGCGTCTTTCCAGAGCATGTACTTATGGATTTGGGTGGATTATGTTCCATCCTGTATCTAAGTTATACTTTGCGTAGACTATGTTCCTTCCGGTGCTATTCTCGGCCTTTACGTTCCTTCCTCTGCAATTTGGGGAGATTACGTTCCATGGCACCTTTCCAACGCAGATTACCAGACTGGTGATTTGACGGTGTATAATTAGGTCAAACATGTTTTGAGAGTATGTTCATAATTATATAATTTAAGCAGACAGGTTTTTTCTGTTATTAATAAGAATTTCATAAGAATATACGTCGTGAGTTCACACAATTTTTTTCTTAAAAAACTGGTATGATATAAAGTAGTCAAACATATTTTGGGAGTATGCACGAAATTATGTAACTCAACCAGTGTTTTGGAGTCAACATCCGTTTTTTTTTCGTCCTTGAAATTCCGTATAAAATTTTCATGCACTACAATTTAATTTCCATTATGATTTAACATATCGCATAGTACACTGAATATTATTAACTTTGAAACAATGGATATTTCTATTTTCAACGTGAGTATAGTTTGATGAATCTCTTAATGTATTTCCAGATAAAAAACATTTTACCAATAAATTCAAATTTCAGGGGGACTTAGCCTCCCCTCCCCCCTTCAACAACACAAACCTTAAAATATTATGAGTATACTCGATAGAAAACAAATTTTACGCTTTTTTCCATTATGTAAATAAAATCTCTCCTCAACTGCTTTGTTTACAGGTTTTAATTCACTAGAAATAGTTCTTTTCGTTCAAAAATATCCTTTTCCCATCGTCCGTCTAAAATGTGCTGTCTTTTTCCGGTTTGAATAAAACCATCCATGTTTATAATCCTGTTACCAAGAGGGATGATTTCAAAACAACATTGGCATGCATCTTATCGGGATTAAGAAAACAAAAGATGGAAATGCGCGATTCAAGACTCGTTGACAAGAGTTTCTTTTTTTTTGGCCAAATTAGACGAGATGTATTTGATGAAAGCAAAAGGGTTTAACAGATGATTAAGAGGCTTTTATAAAAATATAAGACAGGGAAGGGGGCAATGAATCAATTATAACGTTCATTATAAGGTGAAAAAACAAACTATTCCTTCGAATGAAAGGTAAAGGGGGGAGGGGTGATTTCTTTGTGCAGACACGTATATCCTTTGACAAGAAAACTAATGTGGTCATTCCGACACACACACCACTGAAGTTTAGTGTTTGGTTAGCTTTTAATATGGTTGACTATTTTTTAGATCTGTATTTTAAATCATTGTATTGGATTTGATGCAGTGGGAGGGGAGGGAGAGGGGGATTCTTTGTGCAGACTAATTTTTTCTTCTGTAAAAAAGGGAATCGTTTTCTTTCTACTCGTACGTTCCCCGAATATTTAACACATACCATTTTTCCATACCATCCAACAAAACCCAATTCCTCCTAGCATTTTTAAGTAAATAATCACGTATAAGTTAGAGCTAAAATATATACATTTACAAATTCAGACTGCACTTGTACATCTGAAGTCCCTGGCAAAGCATGAAGGGTGGCCTCCTCCCCATCTTGAGCAGACAAGACCGATGCATTATGAGAAAGCATCCATTCCCTCTTGAATTTTCTACCAGGTTGCATAGTGGTCTGTGCAGAGCTGGCACTGGCATGAGAGGGTCCTGGTTGGTCCAGAGAACTTGTAATGGATGGCCGTGTAGCATGCATCGATGTGGTAGCATTCCGTCTTGGTCTCTTTTCTGGAGGGGGATAATTGTAGGAATCCTCTTCCTTAAAAAGAAGACAAAATTTAGTATGGAAAAAAACGATTCCCTTTTTTACAGAAAAAAAATTAGTCTGCACAAAGAATCCCCCTCTCCCTCCCCTCCCACTGCATTCCCTCAGAAAGTTCAGAAAAAAACACAATAGCCTTATCTGTAGTGAAGCATTTTTCTACTCGTATGTTCCCTGAATATTTAACACATACCATTTTTCCATACCATCCAACAAAACCCAATTTCTCCTAGCATTTTTAAGTAAATAATCACGTATAAGTTAGAGCTAAAATATATACATTTACAAATTCAGACTGCACTTGTACATCTGAAGTCCCTGGCAAAGCATGAAGGGTGTCCTCCTTCCGATCTTGAGCAGACAAGACCGATGCATTATGAGAAAGCATTCATTCCCTCCTGAATTTTCTACCAGGTTGCATAGTGGTCTGTGCAGAGCTGGCACCGGCATGAGAGGGTCCTGGTTGGTCCAGAGAACTTGTAATGGATGGCCGTGTAGCTTGCATCGATGTGGTAGCATTCCGTCTTGGTCTCTTTTCTGGAGGGGGGTAATTGTAGGAATCCTCTTCCTTAAAAAGAAGACAAAATTTAGTATGGAAAAAAAACAACGATTCCCTTTTTTACAGAAGAAAAAATTAGTCTGCACAAAGAATCCCCCTCTCCCTCCCCTCCCACTGCATCAAATCCAATACAATGATTTAAAATATAGATCTAAAAAATAGTCAACCATATTAAAAGCTAACCAAACACTAAACTTCAGTGGTGTGTGTGTCGGAATGACCACATTAGTTTTCTTGTCAAAGGATATACGTGTCTGCACAAAGAACTCACCCCTTCCCCCTTTACTTTTCATTCGAAGAAATAGTTTGTTTTTTCACCTTACAATGAACGTGTTATAATTGATTCATTGCCCCCTTCCCTGTCTTATATTTTTATAAAAGCCTCTTAATCATCTGTTAAACCCTTTTGCTTTCATCAAATACATCTCGTCTAATTTGGCCAAAAAAAGAAACTCTTGTCTCTGAGTCTTGAATCGCGCATTTCCATCTTTTTGTTTTCTTAATCCCGATAAGATGTATGCCAATGTTGTTTTGAAATCATCCCCTCTTGGTAACAGGATTATAAACATGGATGGTTTTATTCAAACCGGAAAAAGACAGCACATTTTAGATGGACGATGGGAAAAGGATATTTTTGAACGAAAAGAACTATTTCTAGTGAATTAGAACTTGTAAACAAAGCAGTGGAGGAGAGTTTATTGTTTATTACATAATGGAAAAAAGCGTAAAATTTGTTTTCTATCGAGTATACTCATAATATTTTAAGGTTTGTGTTGTTGGAGGGGAGGGGAGGCTAAGTCCCCCTGAAATTTGAATTTACTGGTAAAATGCTTTTTATCTGGAAATACATTAAAAAATTCAGTAAACTATACTCACGTTGAAAATAGAAATATCCATTGTTTCAAAGTTAATAATATTCAGTGTACTATACGATATGTTAAATCATAATGGAAATTAAATTGTAGTGCATGAACATTTTATACAGAATTTCAAGGACGAAAAAAAACGGATGTTGACTTGAAAAACACTGGTTGAGTTACATAATTTCGTGCATGCTCCCAAAACATGTTTGACTACTTTATATCATACCAGTTTTTTAAGAAAAAAATTGTGCACGTGAACTCACGACGTATATTCTTATGAAATTCTTATTAATAACAGAAAAAACCTGTCTGCTTAAATTATATAATTATGAACATACTCTCGAAACATGTTTGACCACATTATACACTGCCAAATAACCAGTCTGGTAATCTGCCTTGGAAAGGTGCCATGGAACATAATCTCCCCAAATTGCACAGGAAGGAGCGTAAAGGCCGAGAATAGCACCGGAAGGAACAAAGTCTACGCAAAGTATAACTTAGATACAGGATGGAACATAATCCACCCAAATCCCTAAGTACATGCTCTGGAAAGACGCCAAGGAACATAAGGCAAGCAAATCCATAAGTACATGCTCTGGAAATGTTTTTCCTATACACGCAAGCAAATAACATGGGAATTCCTATATACGCAAGCAAAATGGTACTTAGACCTCTACTGATCACATCGAACCAATAGATCGCAGCAGCCAAAGTTCTAGTGCCTTTTCTAAATGACCCAAAAGATTGGATGGTAAGCTGCCCTCCTCCAACGCCCTTTTTCCCCAAAGTCGTCTGATCAAAATTTTGAGATATTTATTTTGTTCAGCATAGTTGAAAAGTCTGGTCACTATGGGGTAACATGACCCCCTAGAGCCCATTGGGAAAGGTCTGTAAGTCATGAAATTAGCCCATTCCTTATGTAAAGTCTTTTTTATTGGAAGTATGCAGATATTTGTCGAGAGGGAGGGGGGCGAGTCTACTGCCGAGGGAAGTTTCTATGCGGTAAACTTTTCAGGGGAAATTTTACACTGAAATACTTTGCCGGGATTCCTATACGAAATTATTTTTATTTGTCGTACTTTCTCTTTGCCGACTCAGTTTTATGCGTGGAGATATTAAAAAGAATTGTCCAGAGGGAAATTTTCATCAGGTTGGAATTTTCTTGAATATTTTTTGTTTATGGGTGGATTTTCCACGCGAGAAATTCTCCATGTTTTTTTTTACGGGATAGATTTTACAGAGTAAATTTTTAATGGCAGCAACTTTCTACTAGGGGGGAGGATATATGCGGGAAGAATTTTCCACAGAGTGGATTTCCGGTATAGGTATTTTTCAAATGAAAGTATGATAAGAAAAACTATTGTTATACTTAAATCACAGACAGCACGATAGCGCTGCCTAAGTAAAGAAAAATGTGGGCACAATGTACTATTTATTTATTTTTTTCTTTCTTCTCCATGCCCGAGCTCTTCGTATCGAAGGAGTTATCGTAGAAACTTCGAAAAGGGCTCATTCGATTGGAAATTGGAGTGGATAGTGCCCTTTTTGATATTTGAAAGTGATTGGAGGGCAACTAGCCCCCCCCCCCGCCCATCTCCAAAACACATCCAATCAAATTTCCAGATAGAAAATATCTTTTTGAGGAGGAGACTGCCCCACAACCCTCGGAGCAAGGGTTTTAAGTTATGCCCTGGAGGCATATGAAGTTTTTATAGAACGCATTGTCGTAGAAACTGCAAAAAGGGCTCATTCGATTCGAAATTGAAATGGCTATTGCCCTTTTCAATAGTCGAAAGTAATTGGAAGGCAACTAACACCCCTTCCACGCTCACCATTTTCCCAAGCACATCCAATCAAAATTTTGAGATAGCTATTTTATTCAATGTAGTTTTAAGTTCTGTAAATTAGGTCTTTGAGGATGACAACCCCTTAACAGCCCTCAGGATAAGGGTTGTAAGTTAAGCCCTGGGGGCATATAAAGTTTTTATAGAACTTGTTGTCGTAGAAACTGCAAAAAGGGCTCATTCGATTAGAAATTGAAATGGCTAGTGCCCTTTTTAATAGTCGAAAGTATTTGGAAGGCAACTAACACCCCTTCCACGCTCACCATTTCCCCAATTCATCCAATCAAAATTTTCAGATGGCCATTTTGTTTCACGCAGTTAAAGTTCAAGAAATTATACCTTTAAGCAGGACACTCCCCCCACAGTCTTCAGGGCAAGGGTCATAAGTTGTGCCCTGGGGCCATATGGGTTTTTATTGAAATCTTTGTCGTAAAAACTTGAAAAAGGGCTCATTCGATTGGAAATTCAGAGGTCTAGTGTCCTTTTTAATAGTCGAAAGTGATTTGAGGGCAACTAGCCCCCCTCTCTCGCCCACCTTTTCCCCAAACACATCCGATCAAAATTTTTAGATAGCCATTTTGTTCAGTGTTGTGGATTTCCAAATAGAAATTATGTTTTTGAGGAGGACACTCCTCCACAGCCCTCAGGGCAAGGGCTGTAAGATATGCTCTGGGGGCATATAAGGTTCTTATAGAACGAGTATGGACACAATATGCAACATACTCGAAAAACCTAATTCCTGGTTCAATGTTATCGCGGTTGACTTGCAAAAAGCTTTTGATTTAATCAACCACAATATACTATTAGAAAAGCTATCTAATGACTTTCAAGTTGACCCTTACTTAATTAGAATAATTGCGTCTTTTCTCTCTAACAGAACGCAAGTCGAGAAATACCTGAATGTATATTCTGATCCCCTCCCAATTTATAATGGTGTGCCCCAAGGAACCCTCTTAGGTCCAATTTTATTTCTTACAATGATAAACAACCTTGGTCTTTATTTTCTGGATAGATGGAAATTCGTTGATGATCTAACTGTCTTAGAGACAAGTTCCAAAAATTCAAAAAGCAACCCAATGGACATCTTGGAATCGATATCAGACAAAGCTCTTACTGATGATATGAAAGTCAACCCTTTAAAGTCAACTGTTCTTACCATTAATTTCCTTAAAACTCCCCCTTCTTTCTCCTGTCCAATCCCCCCTGAAATGTCTGTTACCACTATGAAATTACTGGGCGTTACCATCTCAAGCGACTTAAGATGGGATTGTCATATTAATGACATCTTAAAACTTGCAAATGCCACATTTTCCCTCCTTAAACTCCTTAAAAAATTTAAATGCCCTAAATCGCACTGTTTGAGGATTTTCCTGTCATTTGTACACCCAACCCTTGAGTACACCTGTCCTGTTTGGCATCCTGGCATTTCCATTGAATTGTCGGACAGAATAGAGGCAGTCCAAAAAAGGTGCCTAAGAATTATCTTCAATGAGGGTAAAGTACCTTATATTTCCCTTCTTAGGAGAGCTAATCTTGTCACCCTTAAGGAAAGGAGAGCAAAAATTACCTTGCGTTTTGCTAACAATGCCCTTTATAACCCTCGAACAACTCCCCTTTTCCTTGGTCAATATTCACCCCTTTGACCCCGCCTCCCGCGTTCTGTGTCGACAAAAATCCCCCTTCTTGCCCCAATAAGAGTTTGCACCGAAAGATATAGAAGAACTTTTATCCCTTACATATTTGACATTTTCAACCAGTGAATCTTCACTGCCCCCCCCCCTCACTCACTCTTTACCTCGTCGTTATTAATATTAATGCCCATTTTTCAAATTCGGAGGTTTTATATTTATGTTTGTTAGTCACCAACTAACTTAATTTTACGTTTTAATTTTACTTTATCCCCTCGTTAATTTTACGAGTTTTCATTTTTTTTTGGCAGTTTTTGCTGACTTGACATTGGCCTTAAGTTTTTTTTGTTTTTGTTTTTAACATTTTTACGTATTTGACATTGACCCTTTTATAATTTCTTGTTGTTTTTTGATTGTTTGTTTTTGTTGTTCTTTTTTCGCTTTATTTGACGCTAAAGTGCGAATTCGGCCCTTTTCTGCTTTTGATAGCCGTTTTTCAGCAAATAAATCTTATCTTATCTTACCAGCCAGTCAGTAAAATCTCTAGCTCCCCCCCCAACTTTTTGGCTAGAAACGACACTGGGTAGAACTATAGGTATCTATTTTCTAAGACAGTGAAACTCCAACCTCGAATGAATAAACTCACAGTTAAATACGACCTTTAAAACTAAACATTTCAAATCAGTCCCAGAACGCTTATTTCAACAAATTTCAGCCAGTACTGATAGAAAAAATAAAGTGAAACGAGATAATTCATTCAAGTAAAATAAAAATTATTAAGAACACGCTTTCAGTGCTATTCTAACATTTTTGGCTGCTAACCTAAAAATTTCTTTTAGTTACAGATTCACTGGAATTGACTATTGGTTTTATATTATAACTTCTCAAATTGTTTTTAGTTAATTGTGTTTATAACGTATTAGTGAATATTCCCCGAAATCCCTATTTAAAGAAATATTATAACTTATTTTGAGGTTAATCTCTATTGCTTCACTAACAACGTACTTCATAACGAAGGCAATGCAAGTTCAAGTCCAAGTTCAAGTTCCTTTAATTTCTCATTAAATCACTACAAGACAAAATAACAATTTTACAATATGAATCAATGGAAAAGAAAATATTTACAGAGGGTGCCTACACAGTGAGTTATACTCGAAAACAGGCACCCTAACAAAATAATAATAATAATAACAAATGATGAAAAGAAATAATAATACATTAGATATACTTGGAAGAAAAATGAGACACCACATTGAACCCAAAGCCCAGACCTCAAATCAATATAATATTTATTTGAAAATCCAAATGAAGGAGGATTTTCAAAAAGTACACTATAGCTGGGGTTATCAAAATTATGGCTGCTTAAAGCAGAATCAAAAGAATTGTGAGCATGATTAGAATGGAAAGCTTTTGTTATGTCTTCTTTGTGCTGCTGAAGGCGTTTTTCTAATTCTGGTTTGTTCTACTATTTTAATAATTGCCACAGTCACATGGTATTTAACAAACCCCTCTTTGGCAAATAACTGGGGTTTTAGCTTTACCAGAGTTTAGGGAATTCATATTTTTAAATGACTAGTAGATACTACATAGGTTACATATTATTTTGCATACAAACTTTTTTTTAAATTCTTAGTGATTTTGGTGATATATGAAAAATAGTTAATATTTGAGGGCTTATCAAGAGCCTCACATGCAAAAAGAACTACGCTCAAAGGGAGGATCAGCAGAGCAATTTATGTCAAGTCACACTTTGACCTTTTTTTTTACCTACGTTATTATGCTGATTCTCCCTTTAGAACAGCTAAGCAACTTGTTTTTTGGCAATCATTTAAGACATCGAAAAATATCAGCTACAACCTTTAGGCCTAACAGTGATGTACATTTTTTAAGATTTTATTGTCTTAGTTGCAATTTTTACCCGCTATCATATTCTCATTCATTTTAATTACTTCTTAGGGAGATCTACTTGGCTACGCCCCTAGATATAACCACAGTATTTAATTACTTTGGGTTGTACCCAGCTGCTAAGCTGAGGTCATCCAAAGAAAAACGGAGAGAGAGACACTGTCCTGTACTTCTGTATTAAAAAGTGTGCTTTAATTCCAACCGTTTATGTGTTTTTGTGACTTGATTTTCGTGAGCCAATCACTTTGTTCCTTTATTTCTGAAAAGACAAGCACCAGCATTTTAAATTTGATTAGTTTTAAAACTATGTTAAGCAAGAAGCTTGGATCAAATAAATTTTTTCTCGAACGGCAAATGTACACAATTCAAACCTGATTCGTTCTTTTGTATGGAATTTTCTGCCAGTGAATCGAACCACAAGTTTTTTTACTCGTTGAATTTAAACAAGTAAACTCTGTTTCTCTCTGAGTCTACTATCATCACAAGCCAAAAAACATATAAAATTGCAGTTGTCTCAAAAATTAATATTTTAATAAGGAATAATAAATACAAAATCACTAGAATAAAATGATGTGGCACTTTATTATTTTTTCAGCTAAGAGCTCATTTAATTTTGCTTGATTACAATCTCTACCAAAATGAAATTTGGTTGAGCCATAGAAGGGGTCTTGCCTGTATAATATGCCACTTGCTGTTGCTTGCCACTATATACGGTCCTGGTCTTTTTTTTCTTTGAGGACACTCTGGAAAACAAAATAAAATAATTGACAGACTATTTCTACGATAATTTTTGTAGATTAAAGAAATCCATAGTCAAGTCATCGGATAGGGCTGTATTTAGGCCGGACACCCCTCATATTTTATTTTAAAGATTTTCTTTTACATATTTTGTCCTCTTCCTCCCATGTATATTTCATCATTAGGAACTAAAACAAGAAAATAACTGAATTATTGGTATCATTTTGAGAGTTCTCAGAAATCCATAAGACTTTTCTTCTGTTGCTATAAATATAGGGAGAGATAGAATACAAACAGTTTAGCTCTTAATTTAAGGTCATAATTAAAAAGACCAGTACATAATGTATTGACACTCTTGCTACTCCAATATTACTCTTTTGATCCAAGTAAAGAGAAATCCTTGTCCCGTTTAAGCTGGATTTAAACATTCAGAGTTAGAAGATAATTTGGAGGTTTAACATATTTTGATTTTTACGGTGATTCTAAATAAACCCCTGAGGGAGTAACTAGATCTTAATTGAATCGTGCCAGTAAAATTCCCATGCATGAAAAGCCGGACTCTTAAAGCAGACTTTCATCTGACTCTTAAGGCTGTATCTAAAAAAAACTAAATATTTAAAGTGTTCTCTTTCTAACATGGTTTTATTACTTTTTTCTTCAGAACTAACCGAATCAAGCTTTGGTCATAGAAATTCTGGGGGGAGTTTATTTGAATCAAAAATTTTAACTAAATTTCCTAGTTAGGTTAAAATAATAGTTGTTCCATAGCTAAGAGCCATTTTTGGTCATTTTGCACTGAAGAACAAGGTTTATCCGCCTAAAATGTCCAAATAGATATTCGTGCCAAAAGAAATCTGATGTAGTCAATTAAACTGTCGGAAATATCAAATACCTCAAAATATTGTCTCAAAATTTCAGCAGTTTCTGCAAATTAAAGCGCGGTGGCATTTTCGTTCCTAAGTATAAAACTGAAGTACAAACAGAATAAATTTTTCTGATAGGATATATCCAAAATCTCTGCTTCAGAGGGTGGGATTATTGTAAAATACTATGTAGTCATACCTACACCACTCCACGATACAGAAGGGAAGTATAATTGCTCCCCCCTCTAACAAAAAAAAGTCATATTCGAATAAAGTTGAACAATAATCAAGATATACGTAACAGGGCTTTTCGTTTGATAGCTGTTAGTGGACAAGCATACGAATCTAGAACAATTTTGTACAGCATGAATTTATTTGACTTTATGTTAGCGGCATGATCAAATTCAGTATTATTAAATGTTTGATTTTTGTTTTGTGTTGGATTAAATTACAATTTCAGTACACGAGGCTGTGATTTTTTCTTCTTTTTTATATAAAACAGGAAAACTACCTGTCCTGATATAGGTCTTACATCATCAGAGGCAACGCTGTAGCGTTGCCTATAGTAAAGGCCATACGGCTCCAATGTTTTATTATTTATTTATTTATTATTTTTTTCCCAGAGGCACTTCATACGGAAAGGATCGTCGTAGAAATTTCAAAGGGGGCTCATTCGATTGGAAATCGAGAGTTCTAGTGCCCTTTTTAATAGTCGAAATTGATTGGAGGGTAACTAGCCCCCCCCCCCCACACCCATCATTCCCCTAAAAACATCCAATTAAAATTTCGAGATAGCCATTTTGTTCAGCGTAGTTGATTTCTACATAGAAAATATATTTTTGAGGAGGACACTCCCCTACAACCCGCAGGGCAAGAGTTTTAAGTTATGCCCTGGGGGCATATAAGGTTTTTATAGAAGGCGTTGTCGTAGAAACTTCAAAACAGGCTCAATCCATTGGAAATTCAAAGGGTTAGTGCCCTTTTTAATAGTCGAAAGTGATTGGAGGGCGACTAGCCCCCCCCACGCTCATCATTCCCCCAAACACATCCAATCAAAATTTTGAGATAGCCATTTTGTTCAGCGTAGTTGACATCCAGATAGAAAATATATTTTTGAGGAGGACAATCCCCCACAACCCTCAGGGCAAGGGTTTTAAGTTATGCCCTGGGGGCATGTAAGGTTTTTATAGAAGGTGTTGTCGTAGAAACTTCAAAAAAGGTTCATTCGATTAGAAATTCAAAGGGCTAGTGCTTTTTTTAATAGTTGAAAGTGATTGGAGGGCAACTAGCCCCCCCCCCACGCCCATCATTCCCCCAAACACATCCAATCAAAATTTTGAGATAGCCATTTTGTTCAGCATAGTTGACATCCAGATAGAAAATATGTTTTTGAGGAGGACAATCTCCCACAACCCTCAGGGCAAGGGTTTTAAGTTATGCCCTGGGGCATAACTTGTCGTAGAAACTTCAAAAAAGGCTCATTCGATTGTAAATTCAAAGGGCTAGTGTCGAAAGTGATTGGAGGGCAACTAGTCCCCCCACACCCATCATTCCCCCAAACAAATCCGATCAAAATTTTGAGATAGCCATTTTGTTCAGCGTAGTTGATTTTCATATAGAAAATATGTTTTTGAGGAGAACACTCCCCCACAACCCTCAAGGCAAGGGTTTCATCCCTAATTTACCTCGAGAAAAACTTGAAGCTTTAGTCAATGCCTTAACAGCAGCCATTACTGAGAGTAACAACATTTTAGAGTTATAGGTTTATGTCTGGTTTATGTCTAGTTATAGTTTTTTATCGTTTTTATAGTCAATGGTTTATGGTTAGGCTTTTAAGGTTTATGTCTGTGGTTTCTGTGTCAATATGGGGAATTACAAAGGATTTGATGACTCAAAGTTCATTCCTAATTTACCTCAAGAAAAACTCTAAGCTTTAGTCAATTTAGTCAAAGTCCAGCTCTTAAGAGCCAAAAGTGATCGAAGGGCAAATAAACCCCCCCACGCCCTTTTCCCCCACCCCTTCCTTTGAACTAATTCTGTTTATACCTGAAGGCCCAATGAGAGTTAGAATGTTTTGGTATTAACACACACCTATTAGGCATCTGCTCTCCTCCCTAACAAGGAAAGAAACAGAGGGGGCGCCCCCCTAACTTTTTTTTAAATTCTTAATGATTTTTGTGATATATGAAAAATCAATAATATTTGAGGGCTTATCAAGAGCCTCACATGCAAAAAGAACTACGCTCAAAGGAAGGATCAGCAGAGCAATTTATGTCAAGTCACACTTTGACCTTTTTTTTTTTACCTACGTTATTATGCTGATTCTCCCTTTAGAACAGCTAAGCAACTTCTTTTTTGGCAATCATTTAAGACATCGAAAAATATCAGCTACAACCTTTAGGCCTAACAGTGATGTACATTTTTTAAGATTTTATTGTCTTAGTTGCAATTTTTACCCGCTATCATATTCTCATTCATTTTAATTACTTCTTAGGGAGATCTACTTGGCTACGCCCTTAGATATAACCACAGTATTTAATTACTTTAGGTTGTACCCAGCTGCTAAGCTGAGGTCATCCAAAGAAAAACGGAGAGAGAGACACTGTCCTGTACTTCTGTATTAAAAAGTGTGCTTTAATTCCAACCGTTTATGTGTTTTTGTGACTTGTTTTTCGTGAGCCAATCACTTTGTTCCTTTATTTCTGAAAAGAAAAGCACCAGCATTTTAAATTTGATTAGTTTTAAAACTATGTTATGCAAGAAGCTTGGATCAAATAAATTTTTTCTCGAACGACAAATGTACACAATTCAAACCTGATTCGTTCTTTTGTATGGAATTTTCTGCCAGTGAATCGAACCACAAGTTTTTGTACTCGTTGAATTTAAACAAGTAAACTCTGTTTCTCTCTGAGTCTACTATCATCACAAGCCAAAAAAACATATAAAATTGCAGTTGTCTCAAAAATTAATATTTTAATAAGGAATAATAAATACAAAATCACTAGAATAAAATGATGTGGCACTTTATTATTTTTTCAGCTAAGAGCTCATTTAATTTTGCTTGATTACAATCTCTACCAAAATGAAATTTGGTTGAGCCATAGAAGGGGTCTTGCCTGTATAATATGCCACTTGCTGTTGCTTGCCACTATATATGGTCCTGGTCTTTTTTTTCTTTGAGGACACTCTGGAAAACAAAATAAAATAATTGACAGACTATTTCTACGATAGTTTCTGTAGATTAAAGAAATCCATAGCCAAGTCATCGGATAGGGCTGTATTTAGGCCGAACACCCCTCATATTTTATTTTAAAGATTTTCTTTTACATTTTTTGTCCTCTTCCTCTCATGTATATTTCATCATTAGGAACTAAAACAAGAAAATAACTGAATTATTGGTATCATTGCGAGAGTTCTCAGAAATCCATAAGACTTTTCTTCTGTTGCTATAAATATAGGGAGAGATAGAATACAAACAGTTTAGCTCTTAATTTAAGGTCATAATTAAAAAGACCAGTACATAATGTATTGACACTCTTGCTTCTCCAATATTATTCTTTTGATCCAAGTAAAGAGAAATCCTTGTCCCGTTTAAGCTGGATTTAAACATTCAGAGTTAGAAGATAATTTGGAGGTTTAACATATTTTGATTTTTACGGTGATTCTAAATAAACCCCTGAGGGAGTAACTTGATCTTAATTGAATCGTACCAGTAAAATTCCCATGCATGAAAAGCCGGACTCTTAAAGCAGACTTTCATCTGACTCTTAAGGCTGTATCTAAAAAAAACTAAATATTTAAAGTGTTCTCTTTCTAACATGGTTTTATTACTTTTTTCTTCAGAACTAACCGAATCAAGCTTTGGTCATAGAAATTCTGGGGGGAGTTTATTTGAATCAAAAATTTTAACTAAATTTCCTAGTTAGGTTAAAATAATAGTTGTTCCATAGCTAAGAGCCATTTTTGGTCATTTTGCACTGAAGAACAAGGTTTATCCGCCTAAAATGTCCAAATAGATATTCGTGCCAAAAGAAATCTGATGTAGTCAATTAAACTGTCGGAAATATCAAATACCTCAAAATATTGTCTCAAAATTTCAGCAGTTTCTGCAAATTAAAGCGCGGTGGCATTTTCGTTCCTAAGTATAAAACTGAAGTACAAACAGAATAAATTTTTCTGATAGGATATATCCAAAATCTCTGTTCAGAGGGTGGGATTATTGTAAAATACTATGTAGTCATACCTACACCACTCCACGATACAGAAGGGAAGTATAATTGCTCCCTCCTCTAACAAAAAAAAGTCATATTCGAATAAAGTTGAACAATAATCAAGATATACGTAACAGGGCTTTTCGTTTGATAGCTGTTAGTGGACAAGCATACGAATCTAGAACAATTTTGTACAGCATGAATTTATTTGACTTTATGTTAGCGGCATGATCAGATTTTTTGTTTTGGGTTGGATTAAATTACAATTTCAGTACACGAGGCTGTGATTTTTCTTCTTTTTTATATAAAACAGGAAAACTACCTGTACTGATATAGGTCTTACATCATCAGAGGCAACGCTGTAGCGTTGCCTATAGTAAAGGCCATACGGCTCCAATGTTTTATTATTTATTTATTTATTATTATTTTTCCCAGAGGCACTTCATTCGGAAGGGATCGTCGTAGAAATTTAAAAGGGGGCTCATTCGATTGGAAATCGAGAGTTCTAGTGCCCTTTTTAATAGTCGAAATTGATTGGAGGGTAACTAGCCCCCCCCCCACACCCATCATTCCCCTAAAAACATCCAATTAAAATTTCGAGATAGCCATTTTGTTCAGCGTAGTTGATTTCTACATAGAAAATATATTTTTGAGGAGGACACTCCCCTACAACCCGCAGGGCAAGAGTTTTAAGTTATGCCCTGGGGGCATATAAGGTTTTTATAGAAGGCGTTGTCGTAGAAACTTCAAAACAGGCTCAATCCATTGGAAATTCAAAGGGTTAGTGCCCTTTTTAATAGTCGAAAGTGATTGGAGGGCGACTAGCCCCCCCCCCACGCTCATCATTCCCACAAACACATCCAATCAAAATTTTGAGATAGCCATTTTGTTCAGCGTAGTTGACATCCAGATAGAAAATATATTTTGAGGAGGACAATCCCCCACAACCCTCAGGGCAAGGGTTTTTAAGTTATGCCCTGGGGGCATGTAAGGTTTTTATAGAAGGTGTTGTCGTAGAAACTTCAAAAAAGGCTCATTCGATTAGAAATTCAAAGGGCTAGTGCTTTTTTTAATAGTTGAAAGTGATTGGAGGGCAACTAGCCCCCCCCCCCACGCCCATCATTCCCCCAAACACATCCAATCAAAATTTTGAGATAGCCATTTTGTTCAGCATAGTTGACATCCAGATAGAAAATATGTTTTTGAGGAGGACAATCCCCCACAACCCTCAGGGCAAGGGTTTTAAGTTATGCCCTGGGGGCATGTAAGGTTTTTATAGAAGGTGTTGTCGTAGAAACTTCAAAAAGGCTCATTCGATTGTAAATTCAAAGGGCTAGTGCCCTTTTTAATAGTCGAAAGTGATTGGAGGGCAACTAGCCCCCCCCCACGCCCATCATTCCCCTAAAAACATCCAATTAAAATTTCGATATAGCCATTTTGTTCAGCGTAGTTGATTTCTACATAGAAAATGTATTTTTTGAGGAGGACACTCCCCCACAACCCTCAGGGCAAGGTTTTAAGCTATTCCCTGGGGGCATGTAAGATTTTTATAGAAGGTGTTGTCGTAGAAACTTCAAAAAAGTCTCATTCGATTGTAAATTCAAAGGGCTAGTGTCCTTTTTAATAGTCGAAAGTGATTGGAGGGCAACTAGCCCCCCCCCCACGCCCATCATTCCCCCAAAAAATCCGATCAAAATTTTGAGATAGCCATTTTGTTCAGCGTAGTTGATTTTCAAATATAAAATATGTTTTTGAGGAGAACACTCCCCCACAACCCTCAAGGCAAGGGTTTCATCCCTAATTTACCTCGAGAAAAACTTGAAGCTTTAGTCAATGCCTTAACAGCAGCCATTACTGAAAGTAACAACATTTTAGAGTTATGGAGTTTGGTGAGAGATAGCATGTTTTAATTAGATCAAAGAAAACAGTTCCTTGGGCTTGGAACAATGGTAGGATTCATGTCTCTCTCGTTTTTGATAAAGTTATAGGTTTGTGTCTGGTTTATGTCTAGTTATAGTTTTTTATCGTTTTTATAGTCAATAGTTTATGGTTAGGCTTTTAAGGTTTATGTCTGTGGTTTCTGTGTCAATATGGGGAATTACGAAGGATTCGATGACTCAAAGTTCATTCCTAATTTACCTCAAGGAAAACTCTAAGCTTTAGTCAATTTAGTCAAAGTCCAGCTCTTAAGAGCCAAAAGTGATCGAAGGGCAAATAAACCCCCCCCACGCCCTTTTCCCCCACCCCTTCCTTTGAACTAATTCTGTTTATACCTGAAGGCCCAATGAGAGTTAGAATGTTTTGGTAATAACACACACCTATTAGGCATCTGCTCTCCTCCCTAACAAGGAAAGAAACAGAGGGGGGCACCCCCCCCCCCTAACGTAGTCTAAAGTATGCAATTTATTTAATTAACGCAAGATTGCGTTAATTAAACTTGCTCCCAACGCAAGTTTATCCCGTTATTAGATTCTTCTTTTTACATGTGCTGACTGGAATGCCCAACATGTGCATTCGGATTTTACTTTTAGGCTATACTATTCAACCGAAAAATAAAAAATAAAAAAATACTGAAAATGATTAAAAAAAATAAAACGATGATGTTGAAAAGAAATAAATGTTATGTTTTTATTACAGAATTTACATTCAGAATTAATTGATGTAGATGTAGAGTAGATCTTTACAGCCACCCCCACCCCTTCCTTTGAACTAATTCTGTATATGCCTGAATATCAATGAGAGTTAGAATGTTTTGGTATTAAAAAACACCTAGTAGGCATCTGCCCTCCTCCCGTGTGTCTTAACCTTTGATTTCGTGTGTCTTAACCTTTGATTTCGTGTGTCTTACCGTGTGTCTTAACCTTTCTTGATTTCGCAGAGTTCACATATAAGTAAAACCAATAAATCGGATCCAAATTGGATATAAGATAAGATTTTGTCATTGAAACGCTCTTTATTCCGTATTTTAAACGAAATTCCTTGAATAAATACCAGAAATTACTGTATTGTTTTTAGATTCAAATCGTAGTCAAATACGCCGTAAATTAGTCCAAAGAAATCAAGCAAAGTTCCAAAAAATAAGATTTTCAAAGAAAAGTAGAGAGATGTGTTAAATCAAAGAGAAGTAGAAATAAAGTAAAATAAGAATTTAAACTTAAAACGAACATAAATCACTATCAATGACTAAATGAGATCCAAAATGAACAGAGAAATTACAAGGAATAATCAATTCAAACATAACACTAACTGAAATTACCCCAAACAGAAGTAGAGCTAACATCTCATAAGTCTTCTAAAAGATAGAGCGTCATTATCCTTAATGTCTTTAGGTATTTCTGAGACATTGCTGATACGCCCTTTTGACAACTTGTATAGAGATATTGTATTTTGATTTATTGCAGTATCACCCTCAACATGCCTTGAAAGTTTCAGTTTGATAGCCCTAGCTGTTCCGTTTACTTATTTTGTGACGTATTTTCGCAAGCCAGCCACATTTTTCCTTACGGGGAAATATTTTTCCTTACGGGGACGGGGAAAATAATCCCGGCTTTTTAAAACCGGTTTGACTAATGCTTCGGATTAACTAACATTGAGCGACAAACCTAGACGGACAAGAACAGTGTAATTTCTGGAGAGGCAAGTAAGTCCGTCATTAAAGAACCTGATTGGTTCTTCTGCAAAAAATATTTAGCTAGTAAAAAAAAAGAACTTTTAGAGGTACAATATTTTCTACGCGTAAGTTCTTTGGTTCTCTGTGGTAGAGCGTTACCAAGCAGAGTGACAAATATTCAAAATAAAGAACCTTTATATCTACTGCCCTTTTCTCCACATTTGACCCTGTGCTTCATGCATATCACCCCCCCCCCTTTTCCTTAGGTATGTCTTATATGGTAAGTCTATAATTACAACTGTTTCATTCAGTCGACACTGCACTGTAACTTGAAGGTGCCCAAATTAATTTGTCAATCCTTAAGCTGCTTAAGGGAGGAAATGGAACTCAACCCTATTATAAAGAAGCAAACGTTCATATTTCTAATCCTAAAACGTTTCATTCCTAAATCCTGGCCCCTTTGGAGGCTTTTCACTACTTCTTAAATTCATATTGATCATTCCTCTAAATATGTAGTGTTCGTGGTAGATCTTACAGAGAAAAGCTAAGAATAGAAATTGTAAAACGGTATCATATTTTATTTCGAGAGATGAAAATTAAGTTGAAAAGCCTGTGGAATGGGGGACACTGATCAGGTAACAGTTCTAAACTGCAACACGTTAAGTACATACTTCCGACATGGTATTTGGTCATGCACATGAATAGAAAAACCGGAGGATTTTCTATTCTGTGCTATTCCGTTTTTGTATCTTTGAAGTGCCTAAAGCAGGACCTAGTCTTTGCCCCTCACCTTTATAGGTATAGAGATGGTGCACCTTTTTTGGATTCATGGTTGCTCAGGGTTTATTTTGGGAATATCCCCAAAAGATTAAGCGCTAATAATTGGATATCATTAAAACTGCAGTAAGACTATCCGAGATCAAAATACACTGGTAATACTTAGACCAAAACAATAAAAGGTCAACTAACCCCCCGGCCCATAACCCCTAATTAAATTTCACAAGTTCATCAACCAATTTATGAATTATAAATTGAATGGATTCGTTTGGTTGCAAGCTTAGCTGCAGTTCGTTTACTTTTCTCATCATTTAACCCATTCTGACCTTTGTTCGCAAGGTCATCTTTCGTTTCAGAAATATTATTAAAATCAGTACTGGTTGAATATCTTGCCTGCATTTTAATTAAACTATTATAAATTGAATTGATCCCAAATTCCCCTTCATCTCTATTTATACTAGTACCCCCATATATTATCTTTTTTATTTCTATAATTTCCCTGAAGCTTTGTAAAAGTCCTACAGACGTATCTACTATTTTTGTTTGATCAAATAAAATACTGTGATGAGGAAAATTATAAAGATGTTCTGCAACAGCTGACTCAAACGTTTCTGGTGTTTTGTTTTGTTTTAGAGCGCAATCTATTGCATTCTTGTGTTGTTGTAGCCTATTTTCTAAAGTTTGTTGCGTTCTTCCCACATAAAATTTACCACAAGAACATGGAATTTTGTATACTCCCTTTTGCAAATTTCTCGGTACCTTGTCTTTCCCTTTATTTAACAACGAGCTTATATTATGTCCTGATTTAAATGCTGTATTTATATTATGTTTTTTTAATTCTCTTCTTAATTTTTGTGATAAAATTGGTATAAAAGGCAAAGTTATGTAATTTGTTTCTTGATTTGACCCATCTTCTTTTAATATTTTTGGTTCCGTCAACTTCTTTTTCCTTTTTTCAATTATTTGAGAAATCATATTTTCCGGATAGCCATTACCTATTAGAATATCCTTAATAAAAATTAGTTCATTTCTTATGTATCCTGGTGATGCTAATTTTAATACCCTATCAACTAAAGAAATAACCACACCCCTTTTTTACCTGGATTGGATGATTTGATGTGAAAGACAAATAACGGTTGTTACTAGTCGGTTTACGGTAAATTGAAAATGCTAGTTCGTTATTATTTCTATGGATCAAAATATCTAGAAACGGTAACTTATTCTCTGTTTCCTTTTCAATTGTAAAAATTAATTCTCCTCCCAAATTATTTAAATGTTCCAAAAAACCTTCAATTTCTGATTCCCCGTAATTCCAAATAACTAAAATATCATCCATATATCTGCCCCAAAATTTAGGTTTTTAAAAAATATGTTTCTATAGCTAAATTTTCAACATACTCTACATAAATATTTGCTAACAACGGACTTAAAGGCCCTCCCATTGCTAAACCCCTAATTTGATGGTAAAAATTATCTCTAAACGTGAAATAGTTAGTATACCTGCTAGTTATTCTGACTAAATTTAATATAGTTTTCCAGTTCAATTCCCGAAGGTAATTCTTCTATCTCATTTTTTCGTTCCTCAAGTTTTTTGGATAAAATACTAAACGATTTATCAAAAGGAATATACGTATACATGGATTTTATATCAAAACTAAACAATCTAGATTCTTCTGATATTTCTTATATTCCACAAATGCCTTTGGTTTAATATTGGTTTCACAAATGCCGAAGTTGATATTTAAGGGTTTTTACCTTATTGATTACAAATCTGACACTATTAAGGCAGTTTAGGGGACTGTCAAACCAAACGAAGTACATACATATTTCAAAATGATGTTTGACTTCCACCAAAGATATTTAAAAGCTTCCTGGTTACACATCGAAGGCTAATAGTGCAATATGAAATAAAAAGTTAAGACTTTAAGCTTACATTGCACAAAGATGTTTGTGAATATGTTTGATTTCGACCAAAGTCGGTATTACAGATCTACTAAGCTTATTATTTGCAAATTTGAGGTAACTTTTGGTAACATAAAAGTTAAAAAAAAATGATCATATATCCAAATGTATTGCAGTCTAAGAACAACTTTTCCTTCTATCAGAAAAATTGAATTTTTTAGGACTAAGAATGAAAGTGAAGGTTGTCCAATATATAGAAAGTTATCCTATTGTAGTAATGTTGTGAATTGCTCGTGATTGCCCCACACTTATACATAGTCCTACAAAAATTTAATTTTTTCCGTTTTGATACATTTCCTTTTTTAGTACAGTGTTTTGCATAAACACTGCAATTAGTCAAGTTTACAACACACTAGTTTGAATCAGGACTATTCTGCACATAAGAAAATCAGATAAAAATTTAGTTTTTACACTTCTCCCTCAAGATTTCATTTACTTTAATGCTAAACATTAGTTTTTGAGGAAACTCCCATCAGAAACCTAGTTAGGCTAAGCCTAATCTCAGTCCTGGTAAGGGTGAACTATGCATGTTTCTGTATGCGTCATAGACAAGACAGGAAGGTTTGACAGAAGCCTCAAGAACCAAAATCAATTATGACAATTTCTGCTTAGTGTGTTCAAGACACTAAAAACAGAATATATGTTGCATTTTGACTATGCTTTCTTGAGATTTTTTTTTTTTTTTTTTTTTTCTGAGCCTCAATCCATTTATAGCACATATGGGACACATATGTATTTATAAATTAAAATTTGTAACTACAGGGAATCCAATTGCCTAGCTAAAAGAATACAGAAAAGCTAAAAATAACACCATTCTTTAGAAATAATGAATAAAAACCAGACATAAATATGAAAGCTACTGATTATTTCACCTCAGTAAGATTCAGTTAAGACATGTTGTGGTGTATTTGTTCCTAAAAAATAAAATAAATGGCTACTGTAGATAAATGGCTATTGGGGTTAACAACCCCACCAGTAGCATCTGGCCTCCCCCAGGCAATTCAGCGTGTCCCCAGGTGGCGATAGGGAACGCTCTACAGATATGTAGGGTACCTCCATAGGAGGCACGGACCAAGGGGGGACCTTGTCCCTGGGGGTCCATAATAGAAACTGGGGCACCCTCGCCCGGGGTCATAAATACAGGCGGAGGAGGAAGAAGGCTCCTCAATAATACACTCAAAAGGGCCCACTGGTTTGTCCACAAGTCCCATGAGTTGCAAACCTTCTCCCAGTAATGGGTTAAATTGCATGGTGATGCAGAACACCATCGCGGGAGGATCCTCTATTGGAGGACAACTGCGGCAGGGCGTAAGATCCAGATCTATGGACAACGGCCTCTGCAAAGGGCTGCCTCGACCTTTTCGGGGTACCTGCAAGACTGGGGACCTTGCGGTCAACTCTATTCCCACTTGAGGAGTGGCGCCCCTCGAGGAAATTATAGCCTAGTAAACGACACAGCATTCGCACGGGATTCTGACTAATGGACAATTTTTCTGGGCTTAGTATGTTTTGATGGGCGTCTTTGGGCTGAACAACCTCTTCCTAGCTAATTTATCTATTATGGGTTGCCTCCCCGTAGTAGCATAATATTTGTAGGCATGAATATATAATGAGTCGGAGGTATAGGCTTGAGACTGTCTGTGCAGGATTTCGACTCTTGTTGATAGAAGAGCATCGCCAAGTGCTGAAAACCATGTTGTGACCAAGATGGGCCCAGGATTGCACAAAGCCTTCATTCATACTGGAGGTCCCAGGGACTTCTTGCTGTCCGGTTCTAAGCCGGCTTAAGCACTTCGGTGTAGACTTGAGAAGATATGTGATCCCCGTCCTGCACTGGTATCCGGGATCATTGCTTTTCCTGAGGCGAAAATAATTTCAATGATTTAAAGAACATGAAAATTGGAACTTGGAATGTTACGACGTTAAAAAATGACCATCGTATCGACATTTTGACTGACGAATTCAGACGATTCGAACTGGATTTATTAGGAATTTTAGAAACTCATATCCCAGGGGTAGGAAGCATGAAATTAGGTGATATAGAATTTGTTTACTCAGGCAGGAAGGATGGGGTACATAGACAGGGAGTAGGGCTCATGATGAATAAGGAAGCTGCTAAGTCTTGTTTAGGCTGGGAAGGTATTAATAATAGAATACTAATTGCTCATTTTATGACTAGAAAGTTCAGGGTATCAGTTATAGTAGTATACGCCCCTGTAGAACCGACTGACGGAGATACTAGTGACTCAGATGAATTTTACTTACAGTTACAGGAGCAAATAGACAGGGTCCCAGGTAGAAATATGATGTTATTACTGGGAGATTTTAACGCCCAGGTTGGTAGAAATAGGGATAGATGGTATCCCAGCCTAGGTAAATTTGGTGTAGGAAAAGAAAACAGTAATGGATACAGACTTTTGCAATTTTGTAGGTATAACAATCTAGTTATAACCAATACGGTGTTTGGTCATAAAATGGCTCATAAGTTAACATGGTATTCACGTGACGGTAAGACAGCAAACCTTATTGATTATGTTATAGTAAACCGAAGACTGGCAGGATCAATACAAGATACTAGGGTATATAGGAGTGCTGTTATTGATGTTAAAAGTAAAGATCACCATCTAGTAGTGTCAAGGGTTAATCTAAAGCTGAAATATCGGAAGGGTAACCACCTCCCGGGAAGTTATGATGTTGGTAGACTCCAGGATGAGAATTTGAGAGAAACTTTCCAGGAACAGTTGAATACTAAACTTAAGAGTTTAAAATTTGATAATGTGGAAGATGGTTGGAATGATTTTAGAAAAATAATTTGTGAAGTTGCTGAAGGCGTATTAGGGAAGAAAGCTAGAACTGCAGCTAAGAATATTAGTGAAAAAGCTTTATGTTTAATAGAAAGGAGAAAGGACTTGTACAAGAATTATCTGAGTGATAGATCGTATGAAAACAAAAGAAATGTAAAGAAAGTGGAGAAAGCATTAAAATATGAACTAAGGAGGTGTGAAGTGGAGGCCATGGATAAAATTGCCGAGGATCTGGAAGATGCAGCTAGACGGCATAATAGTAAAATATTGTACTGGCACGTTAACAAATTGAGAGGTAGTAGTCAATCCGGACTTGGCCCAGTTAAAGATAGGAATGGGGTCACAATTAGCGATAAGGAAAAAACTAAAGAGAGATGGGCCGAACATTTTGAGAATTTGCTAAACCGAGATAGAGTTGCAGGAAAAAATATAGAGGAAAATGAAAAAGTTTGTGATACCTTGGATGTGAAGGAAGATTTGTTTTGTGAGGAGGAATTAGCAACAGTACTAAAAGGATTAAAGAATAATAAGGCTCCAGGTGCTGATAGGGTGGTAAATGAGTTTCTTAAATATGGTGGCTCTGAGGTTAGAAATAAGTTACTGAAGATTATGAATATGATTTTCGAAAAAGGGGAAGTACCTAACGATTTTAGGAAAACCTTAATTAAGCCACTTTATAAGAAAGGTGATAAAAGTGAGTGTGGTAATTATCGAGGCATTAGTCTGGTCTCTGTAGGTAGTAAATTACTTAGTAATATGATACTTTTTAGACTGAGAGATGCTGTAGACAAAGTTTTAAGAGAAGAGCAGTGCGGTTTTAGAAAAGGTAGAGGATGTGTCGACCAAATTTTCACTCTTAGGCTAATAATTGAGAAGTGCCTGAGTTTTCAAACACCTTTGGTCCTCAGTTTTATAGATTATGAGCAAGCATTCGATTCTGTTGATAGAAGAGCTTTAATAAAGGTTTTATCCTTGTATGGTATACCAGACAAATACATTAAAGTGATTAGTGCTATGTACGAGAATAACACTGCTGCGGTTAAGGTAGGCAATGAGGTTAGCAGCTGGTTTTGTATTAAATCAGGAGTTAAGCAGGGTTGTGTTCTATCTCCCTTTGTATGGATTATTTTGATGGACTTTGTTTTAAGGAGCACAGGAAAGGCAATGGGAGACCACGGAATCAAATGGGGAGGAAAAAGTCTCCTGGACTTGGATTATGCTGATGATTTAAGCATCCTAGATGAAAGTGTGAGCAAAATGAATGAAGTTTTAGAGGTTTTGCGAGTTCAGGGTGCTAGAATTGGTTTGAAAATTAATGTTAGGAAGACTAAGTCACTAAGTCTAGGAATAAGTGAAGATGAAAAGGTGACGTTGGGTAATGAAAAGATTGATCAGGTGGGCAGCTTCACTTACCTTGGTAGTATTATTAGTAAAGATGGTGGGAGCAGTGAAGATGTTAAATATAGAATAGCCAAGGCTCAGGGTGTTTTTTCACAGTTAAAAAAAGTCTGGAAGAATAGGAAGATAAGTCTGCAAACCAAGATTAGAATATTAGAAGCTACAGTGATGACAGTGGTCAAATATGGCTCTGAAGCATGGACGCTCCGAAAAGCGGATGAAGATTTGCTAGATGTTTTCCAGAGAAATTGCTTAAGGATTGTTCTGGGTACCAGGCTGACTGACCGTATTTCAAACAATAGGCTATACGAAAAATGTGGTTTAATACCGCTTGCTAGGGGCTATAAATGAAAGAAAGTGTTTGAGGTGGCTAGGGCACGTTGTGCGGATGAAGGACGGGACAGATTGGCCGACAGATTGTCCTTTTCGGCCACACCCATCCTAGGGCTCAACGCAAAGGCAGCATGTCGTCCCCCCGTCCGTGGGCGTGGGAGGACGTCATAAGAAAGATTTAAAGGAAATGGTAACTTACGTGGGTGGGTGTAAAAAGGGAGGCTTTGATATGAATTGGGGGGAGGAGGAGCGTGCGTAGCTGTGTTGGCCTCAGGCTGCTTGGTGCTGCTGTGAGGTGTTGAGTACAGTAGTAGTAGTAAATCAATAAGAATCAAAAATCAGAATTTTAAGAAAATGAAGCGAAAATAGTGGAAATTTTTAATTATTTTAGCAGTAACACAGGTCTTTTAACTCCCCCTCCCCCAGAAGTTTTCCCCAACCGTCGGAAAATTTCCCCAGGAAAATCGCCCATGGTAAATTTCCAATTTTCCTTTCATAAAAACAGCCTAGACCAGAAATACTCGCGAGAATCAAGAGGTATTAAATTGCAACCTCCCCCACCCCTTCCTTTGAACTAATTCTGTTTATACCTGAAGGCCCAATGAGAGTTAGAATGTTTTGGTATTAACACACACCTATTCGGCATCTGCTCTCCTCCCTAACAAGGAAAGAAACAGAGAGTGTAAGGCAGTGGCGTATCCAGGGGAGGGGAGAGGGGGCACCCCCCCCCCTAACGTAGTCTAAAGGAATGTAATTTACTTAATTAACGCAATTATTGCGTTAATTAAACTTGCTCCTAACGCAAGTTTATCGAATCAGCCTATTTTGCGCCCCCCCCCCCTAAAAAAATCCTGAATCCACCCCTAGTGTTAGGGCACTATAACTTTTATTTATAATTCAATGAACCCCGTTCCAAAGTTTATGCGACCACCTCTTCCACATAAAGTGCCACTGGAAAAATAAATAAGTCTTAAATTTATTGAACCCTAAGGCGCTTTTCTTAGGTAACGCTATAGCATTGCTTCTGACTTAAAAAGTTGAGTAGAAATTTCAGCTTCCATTTTTATGAACATCTGAAATTATCTGAGGGGAATATGTTTGGGGGAGCATATTCCACGGCTGGGAAATTTCTGCTGGGTGGAATTTAACGCGGGGAATTATCAGCAGGAAAGAAAATGTTCTTGGAGGGGGGAGGAATTTCCCAGGGCTTGAGTTTTCCAAATGTGAATTATTCAGGGAGGGGACGACTAAACCCATTCGATAATATTCTAAATTTTACATCTAAAAGTAACGGGAATAAAGAATCAACGGAAATGTCAGAGCACAGTTCATATATTATCCAGTATGATCATTCTCTATGTCACCCATTATAAAAACCCGGACCGGGGTGCGAGTGCTCCGGAGAACGTTTTGGCAGATATAAACATGTTAGACATGCTAGACAGTTTCTGACTGTTTCCATCAAAGTGCATTCAAACAAACGGAAATAAAGCTAATGCAGAAACAGGCTAAACAAGCTAAGGCAGAAATAAGTGGGAGGAGCTTTTTGTTCACGAAGACCAGAAATGATCTGCGATAAGCTTACTGGTATATTCTGTCTACTGTGTGTCAGAGATAGCACTTCAGGTTCCTTTAGACGACTTTTTTCGTGTCGTTTTGAAAAAAGACATTTTCAAAAGACAGATTATTTTCATTTGTATTAATTTCTCTGTGGCTGCTCAATTATACATGTGAGGGGGGAGGACCCCCCCCTCCCCACTGTTTACGCTAGGGTTTCATTTTGTATCTCAAGGCTTAAAAATGAACGCAATGCGATAAAAGTATAACTCAAAATAACATATATAGAATAATATATGCACATAACACGGAACAATTAATCAAAATTGCATATTATCAGTTGAGGCTCACGCACATCATGGGCCAGGGGGCTCACCATTCCATAATCTATGAAAGAAATCCTGCAATAACTAAAAATATAAAGTATTTTTGAGTATTTTAACGTCTTCCACAACTCAAAACGGTCCAACATTCTACAGCCCAAATAGTCTCTCTAATCTCCTAAATCGGTAACAGAGGAGATAAGTGAAGTTCCGCCCCGTATTGGATGAATCTCCAACCTCACCCTCCCCCTCTCCTACTGTCTACGCTAAAGTTTTCTTCTTTATGCCAACTGCGCTGCCCCCACTCCCCAAAGACTTTAATAAGGTAAAGTTTTGTATGGAAGAATACATAGTGAATCTAATTTAAAATACTTTAAATTACAGCCATACTTAAAATAAGGTTAAAATACATACTTTGCGGTAAATGCTAAATTATTGTGGCACTAAAAATCCGAAAAATGGTCTAATCAAAACGATCCTGTTCTTTCTTCATCAACAAATGGAATAGCCTAGCAAGATCCATTCATTGTTGCGTGAAAAAATCAGGTTTGATTTTTCAGAGGCATGTAATTAAGCTGTCTATAGCAAAGGCCATAAGGCTTCAATGTTTTAATATTATTAAATTAAAAAAACCTTACATAAAAATAAGTTTTCTAAGAAGAGTAAAGAGCCATATTGAACTCAGGACCAGCAGAAATTAATTCCTATTATAGTTAAAACTCAAAAAGACCAGAAATTACTGTTAAAGAATAAACAAAACCCCGAACGAACAGAAATTAAAATTAACTATCTTACAAACATAAAGATAATCGGTGCAAACATAAATAAATGAATAAATCTTATATAGCTTCAATATTTTTATTACTTTCCCCCAGAGCTGCTTTATATGCAAGGGTTAAAAATACCATTTTGTTAAAAATAGTTGAAAGGTTAAGTAACAAAACTCTGGCGTCGACAAAACTCCCAGGGCCCGGGGACAGGAAGGGATTCTCGTATAAACTTCAGAGAGGGCTCATTTGATTGGAAATTGGAAGTTCTAGTCCAGCTCTTAAGAGTCAAAATTGACCGAGAGGCAAATAATCCCCCCCCCCCAAACGCCCTTTTTCCCCACCCCTTCCTTTGAACTAATTCTGTTTATATCTGAAGGCCCAATGAGAGTTAGAATGTTTTGGTATTAACACACACCTATTCGGCATCTGCTCTCCTCCCTAACAAGGAAAGAAAACAGAGAGTGTAAGGCAGTGACGGATCCAGGGGAGGGGCGAGGGGGGTGCCCCCCTAAAGTAATCTAAAGTAATGTAATTTACTTAATTAACGCAAGATTGCGTTAATTAAACTTGCTATTTTGTTCAATCCATTCATTGTTGTCAATCACTGTCCACAAGTTATGCAAGCTGTCTATTGTTCATATATAAGGTTTTTGTCAAAGAGGTAATCGTAGAGACTTTGAAGAAAGCCTCATTCGATTTCAATTGAAAGTTGTAATTCCGTTTTTAAAGTCAAGAATAATCGGACAGTAAGTACTCCCCCCCCCCCCTCCTGCCATAAATACTTGAAACTTTTTGCAATAAAAACGAACAAAAATTAATTAAAAAAAAACTTTCCGAAAAATAAGTTTTTCAAAGAAAAGTAAAGGCCATTTTAAACTTAAGCTCAGGAGATACAAATACCTGTTAAAGTTCAAACTCAAAACGACCAGAAATTACTATTAAAGAATAAATGAAACCCAAAACGAACAGAAATTAAATAAACAATCATAGCAAAAAACATACAACAAGTAATAATATAAATGAATAAATAGATCTTAAAGCGAGTAATGCTTAGATTGAATATGAAAATCAAACTTAAAACGAAAAAAATAGTTTGCTATTAAAGTATAAATGAAACTCAAAACGAACAGAAATTAAATAAACAATCAATGCGAACAAACATACAATATATATTAATGTAAATGAATAAATAAATCTTAAAACAAGTGAAACTTAAATTGAATATGCAAATCATGTTTGAATCGAATAAAAATAACTACAAACAAGAGTTTGGGTATCGCCTCACTACAAAGCCTAAAACCTACTGCGTCATTGGCGCTTTACTGAAAACGAATTATATTACAAATGTTTTCTTTTGTACTTAATATTGAAGATAAATATTAAAATTACAGTAAAATTTTGAACTGATGAGCTTTCAGCAATTAATATCATTATACATAAAATATTCAGTCTAATTTATTAGTTCTTTCCAAGATTGGTCAAGACAAATATAGTTTCACTACAAACAAAATTTGGATACTGCCGCCTTCTTTAACTGTAAAAACCTAAAGCCTTTTGCATCATTGGCGCTTCACTGAAAACGAATTACTCGTATATTACAAATTTTTTCTTTTTCAGTTCTTACAGCATTGAAAATGAAAATAAAAATTACAGTGAAAAAAAGTCTTGAACTGATGGATCTTTCAACAATTAATATCATTATATATCTGATATTAAATTTGATTTTGTTTATATTTTCCAAGACCGTTAAAGACGCATATAGTCTTCAGTAAAGCGCCAATGACGCAGTAGGTTTTAGGCTTCTGCAGTGAGGCGATACCTAAAATCTTGTTTGTAGTTATTTTTATTCGATTCAAACTTGATTTACATATTCAATTTAAGTTTCACTTGTTTAAGATTTATTTATTCATTAACATGAATATATATTGTATGTTTGTTCGCATTGATAGTTTATTTAATTTCTTTTCGTTTTAAGTTTCATTTATACTTTACTATACTAGCAAACTATTTTTTTTCGTTTCAAGCTTGATTTCATATTCAATCTAAGTATTACTCGCTTTAAGATCTATTATTCATTTATATTATTACTTGTTGTATGTTTTTTGCTATGATTGTTTATTTAATTTCTGTTCGTTTTGGGTTTCATTTATTCTTTAATAGTAATTTTGGGTCGTTTTGAGTATGAACTTTAACAGGTATTTGTATTTCCTGAGCTTAAGTTTAAAATTACCTTTACTTTTCTTTGAAAAACTTATTTTTCGGAAAGTTTTTTTAATTAATAACAAATAATGGTTCATAGCTGTTTTTCTCTACCCTCCTTTTTTACCGCGTTATCTCTTTATCTCCCTCTATAATTTCTATTACTTTTCCAATACAAAAAAATCCTTCATTGACTAAAGATGAGGTGGTGCATGCTAATTACGGACGTAAAAAAAAGTTCCATTATATAATATTATTTACTATCAAGAAACAATTTTGTTTGATCTAATTTCACTTTAGAGACTCTGTATTATGCTCAATATTGCACCCAAGGTCTTTTTTAGGCTAGAATTTGCCCCATCTCACCTAACACTTAAATTCCCTCTTTTGAGCTTCCTATGGTAATTAACCCCTGACATTAAAATTCAAACTTTCCTGGCAATATGATTGGTTCAATGCAGCCGGCTATCATTTGAAAACTGCCAATAAACAGCTAATCACAAATTTTATGAATAATCATTAACTTAAAAAAAAGATAGAACATTTTTCTACCACGTTTAAAATAATAAATTTACAATATCGAAATAGAAAGTAATTTTCAGCAGGGACAAGCTAGTTCTAGGCTATGGCCTTTTTTTATAGTCATGCATCTTACCTATATATAAACATTTTAATTGCGCAAGAATAAGAACTTACTACAAATCTTGCACTTTTTTTTTCATCACTATTATCACCACAACCATTTGTACCGGAGCAGAGAATGGAATGTGACCGACATCTGCCATTATCACATCGAAAAGGACAGTAGCCAACCTGGTGGAATTCTAGCTGACACGCGAATATATCTTCATCAGACTTGTCGGGACAGGATGCTATCGCGTTGCAAAAACCATATTCCGGAACACAGGTCCCATTTTTGCACGGAAATGTGTTTGATGGACACCCTTCAATGATAAAAAAATCTTGAAAATGAAAATAAAACAAACCGACTTTGCGATCAGGAAGCAAATGACTAAGAAAATAATTACAATTTATCACAATTATGGTAAATATTTTTTCAAACGATCCAAAATCATTGAGATCGCAACATGATGATCCTGAATCAAAACATGATTCGGAAATTTTTCAAAGAAACTGAAAATAAAACAAAATAAAGTGCATATTTATAAATGTTTTTAATTTGTACCAAGCTGGTATTTAAGGATTCTTAACCTTTCTTTTTACAGTTCCTGAGCATTTATTCTAAATTGAAGTCAAAATAAAAATGTAGTAGTTAGAAATTCTACAAATGGTGGTTGATTTCCATCAAAGTTGGCATTGAATTATTCATAGCTTCAATAATTACAAATCAAAAATTAATATTGTAATATAGAAGTAGAAAATTAAAACATATTATGCAAGCATTTCACAAATGATAACTTGATTTCCACTTAAAAATGGTATTTTTGGATATTAATTCCATGATAGATTTTGGAGTTTGAATACAGTGATAAATCTCTTCCACAACTATTATTAACTTATTATTATTTGTATTGAGCATTATATTTATGAAGCTTATTAACCAGGGTTACCACTATTAATGCATGCAAATACCGTGTGAATTTATTTTAAAACTACAAAACCTGAGTTTTCTATAAAAATAAAAAATAGAAGAGTGAATTTTAAAACATAAATTGATCAAAATATAGTTTTACATGGGGTATCAAAATTAATACTACCATAATTTAATCTGAACGAACAATTGAAACATACTTGATTTACTTTTGACTTATGTTTCCTGTCGGGCACTGCTCGGAGTAGAGCGTGATTCCATTCGCTTTGGTCCATGGCGAGTGCATGTGCTTTGTCAAAGTTGATGTTCACCAGCACCAAAAAATTGGACAGGCTGACAGACTAGTCTTTCTTTGGTCGGCAGCGAGGTAATTTCCAACCAGCTATGGAAGGATGTAAATCGCGGACAGTCTTTTTAAGCAGGTGTGGCTCCATACTAAGCAGGTCTCTAAACGGATGGGACCTTTGTTTAGCTATTTGGGTAGAAAACTAAAGCTATTTGGTGAGATGGAGTAACAATTCGTTGACAACTAAGTCGAACAATCACAAATCCACAATCTTAATTAGGTTCTTTACTAGAAAATGTCTGTGGTCTTGAGAATTACGGCTGAAAATTGCCACGCTTCACCTTCATACAGTATTAAAGAGCCAACGAGGGCATTGTCCACAGTCTTGTTAATCAGCAGGTATAACCAGCCCTCCAGTTTATCGGAATTCCATCTTTTGTTACTTCATCTTGCAGAATTTGGAGTGCTTCCAACAGTTACTCCATGGAATCCACTAGAATGGCCAAATCATCAGCAAAGTCGAAGCCTGAGACGGCATAATTCCCAGACTTGAGCCTGAATATGAAACGAGAAATATCTTTTTGTCATAATATGTTCTACAATGACATGTAAGAGTTCGTGAGCCACTGCATATCTCTAGCTCACTCCTGTCGCTATCTAGAATAACTCACTATGATAGTCATATTACCATGCTTTAAATGTCAAAGTCGTGCTTTCAGTTGTCTTCCAGATACCTATGGCTTCATGCAACTTTTTTTTGCAATGCTATTGAGCACATCCCCAACGCCATTTCTCCTCATATTTCGTCCTGACCAGAGCTAAGAATGATTTTTTTGTCTTTCACTTTTCTCTGCTGTCAGTAAGACAGGCTTTTTGTAAGACCAGCTATCACCGTAGCAATTCTACAGAATTCGTTGGAAAGCAGCGTTGTCTATAAAAACGAAGTCTAAACATTCCTGCTGGTTGTTCAGAACCCCTTTTTGGTCCACTAGATTTAGCTTGTCAGTGTTCCTGAAGCCGTGAGTATGTCTGTGGACGTACAATGATCGAGATTTTAAATGCAAGTCCAGATCTGTGGCTAAGACATCACTATTCGTGGTACCCATTTTCAGGTGAAGGGCCATTAGCTCAACCGAATCTATGGTTGGGCTTTTATTAGAGCTTGGAAAGATCTAGACACGAGATTCCCTGGGGTATAATGCATCCACTACATGAAATTGTAACCACCCTGATCTGAGTATTTGGTCAGAGGGACCTAACCAAATATGGGTAGATATTAAAACCTAACACAGTCAGAAACTGCCTTGGACAAAAAACTAAAATAAACTCAAAACGGTTAGAAATTATCTAAAGAAAATGGTACCCTGTCATTTTCAGTTTATTGAAAAGTCTTCATAGAAAAAAAAAATTCACGATTAGAAATTCGCAACGTACTGTTTTGTGACAATGACTAACTTTTATTTTTTTAGTGTCGCACATTACTACTCAAGTAGAGATGACCCTATTGATCCGACGACCACACCATATATGGGCATAGAGCCACGTGGTTTATGGACTTTGTCAGTGAGAATTTGAAAAACAGGAATTTTGTCACATTTATGGATGGTTTTATGGACCCTAAAGGTCCCACGAGAACAACCATATATGGGCATAGAACCACGTGGTTTATGGACTTTGTCAGTGAGAATGAAAAAAACAGGAATTTTTTGTCACATTTTTGTATGGTTTTATATGGACTTTGTCAGTGAGAATGAAAAAACAGAAAGTTTGTCACATTTATGTCTGTTTTCATGGATGGTTATGTGTGTTGATTATTTGATGGTTTTATGGATTTTTGTCAGTGAGAATGGAAAAACAGGAACTTTGACACTTCCTTCTTGTTGTTGTTCAAGCCAGATGTTACGAGTTTCCGGGAAACAGTATTTGTTATTGTTGTTTCCAAGCCAAATGTTACGAGTTCCCGGGAAACAGTTAATTATGTCTGACAGATGACGTCAAGTTAATTAATGTCTTTGCATTTCCAAAGAGAATTGTCTAGGAGAAAACAGTTAGATCATACATGATGTCATGATTGATTGATGACACGAAAGGGGAATTAATTTGTTGTTCTAAAGAGAATTGATTCACGAAAGGGAAATTAATTTATTGTTTCTAACAAGAGAAATCGTTTCCGAGCAGACGTTTTTTTTGATCTTAGCGTGCGAAAAGGTTTCCAAATAATTTGAAATAAGCCAGCGCAGGGATGCCAAACAAATGGAACATGCTGAAATTCCGTTTAGGGATAATTTTGGCGAAACCGTTTTAGCTATTTTATGGAATTATTTCGCGAAACAGCTAGAGACATTTTAAAAGATGATTTTAGAAGAGATTTTGGAAGAGAATTTGAGTGTGGTCGTTATAATACACAAGTTCCATTTGAACAGTGTTGTGAGGTCCTCTACCCAACACCAAAGGGTTCCAATCCTCCTACCCCAACCCCGAAGGAAGCCCCCCGGTCCTCAAAGGTTCTCTGGGCTTCCAAAGGGCCCCCGGCGCCCCCAAAGGCCATCATCCTGTCCCCAAATGCCCCCCAGGCTCCAAACTGGCCCACCGGACCCCAAAGGCACTCCCCAGACCCCAAAAAGCCCTACCCGAGCCCCCAAAGGCCATACCCGACCCCCCAAAGGTCCTCCCCGGTCCCCAAAGTTCCACCAGACCCCAAAAAGCCCTCCCCGGTCCCCAAAGGACCACCAGAACCCAAAAGCCCTCCCCCGGTCCCAAAGGCCCTCCCCCGGTCCCCAAAGGCCCTCCCCGGGCTCCCAGGGCTCCCAAAGGGCCCCGATTACTCTACCCCAACCCCGAAGGAAGCCTCCGGTCCTCAAGGTCCCCAGGCTCCCCAAAGAACCCACTGGACCCCCAAAGGCCTCACCTGGTCCCCAAAGGCCACCGGGCTCCCAAAGGGACCCACCGGACCCCCAAAGGGTCCCCTTACGACCCAAAGGTCCTCCCAAAGGTCCTCAAGGGTCGCCCAGACCCCAACGGACCCCCGGACCCCAAAGGGCCAATCGGTGCTCAAGGGCTCCCCGGGTCCCCCAACAAAAAGTAAAAAGAAAAAAGAATATAATAATAAAAAAAAAACCCTCCCGGTCCCCCAATCAAAGTTCGACCCAAAAGGGTCCCCCGGACCACAAGGTCACTCCCCAGGTCAAAAGTCCAAAAAAAAAACAAATAAAAAAAAAAAAAGGAGTCAAAGACCCCAACGGACCCGCCCCTTTCGTACCCCAAAGGGCCCATGCTCCAGGGCTCCCCGGACCCACAGACAAGGCCCTCGGTCCTCAAAGGAAAGGACACGTCGGTCCTCTCAAATGGACCCTCTCAGACGTGCAAAGACCCTCCCAAACCCCCAAAGGCTCATCCCGGTCCCCAAAGGTCCCCTCAGGCTCCCATATGACCACTCCACCCCTCAAGGGCCCCTGGATCCTCAAACGCCCTCCCCGGACCCCTCCAAAGAACCCCCTCTCCATTTTTAACACTTTTTATGGCTTTATTATATCCTTTTAGAACAAGTGTCTTTCATAATGTCCCTCCTAAACCCATTTTCCAACTTGAAGTACTTATCTTTTTCACCCACTTTCTCAATGAAAAAGAAATTAGTTTTTTAATCAATTCTAATTTTCCAAATAATATAAAAATTTTCCACTTTAGTTCAGATCTGTCTCGAAGATATGAAAAATTTAAAATACTGTTCCAAATTTTTCGCAGAAGATAAAAAAAAGTTCAAGTTTTCTTCTGATTTTACCAAAGAACGTGCTCCAATTCTAATTTCTCCAGAGAAAACAAAAATCTTCCACTTCAGTTCTTTATTTCACAAAGACATAAAGAAATTTAAAGTACAATTCTAAATTTTTCGGAGGAAGATAGAAAAAGCAATACCATACTTGTGAATATTTTCCCGGAAAATAAAAGTTTCTAGTTCAATTTACAATTTCCCTCAACGAAGTGAAGAAAAAAATTCAAGTTCTCTTCTGAATTTTTACCAAAGAAATAAAAATTCAATTCTAATTTCACCAGAAGAAAATAAAATCTTCCACTTCAGTTCTTTATTTCACAAAGACATAAAGAAATTTAAAGTTTTCAATTCTAAATTTTTCGGTGGAAGATATAGAAATAGTAATACCATACTTGTGAATATTTTCCCGGAAGATAAAAAGTTCTAGTTCAATTTACAATTTCCTCAATGAAGTCAAGGAAAGTTCAGTTCTCTTCTGAATTTTACCAAAGAACACGCTTCAATTCTAATTTTTTTCAGAGAAAACAAAAATCTTCCACTTCAGTTCTTTATTTCACAAAGACATAAAGAAATTTAAAGTACAATTCTAAATTTTTTCGGAGGAAGATAGAAAAGTAATACCATACTTGTGAATATTTTCCCGGAAGATAAAAAAGTTCTAGTTCAATTTACAGTTTCCTCCTCAATGAAGTCAAGGAAAGTTCAAGTTCTCTTCTGAATTTTACCAAAGAACAAAATTCATTTAATTTTTTTTCAGAGAAAACAAAAATCTTCCACTTCAGTTTTCTTCTTTATTTCACAAAGACATAAGAAATTTAAAGTACAATTCTAATTTTTCGGTGGAAGATAGAAAAAGCAATACCATACTTGTGAATATTTTCCCGGAAAATAAAAAGTTCTAGTTCAATTTACAATTTTCCCCAACGAAGTGAAGAAAGGTTCAAGTTCTCTTCTGATTTTACTTTCAGAAGAAAACTTGAACTTTTTTTATCTTCTGCGAAAATTTGGAACAGTATTTTAAATTTTTCATCTCTTCGAGACAGATCTGAACTAAAGTGGAAAATTTTTATATTATTTGGAAAATTAGAATTGATTAAAAACTAATTTCTTTTCATTGAGAAAGTGGGTTGAAAAAGATAAGTACTTCAAGTTGGAAAATGGGTTTAGGAGGGACATTATGAAAGAACTTGTTCTAAAAGGATATAATAAAGCCAAAAAAGTGTTAAAAATGGAGAGGGGGTTCTTTGGAGGGGTCCGGGGAGGGCGTTTGGGGATCCAGGGGCCCTTGAGGGGTGGAGTGGTCATATGGGAGCCTGAGGGGACCTTTGGGGACCGGGATGAGCCTTTGGGGGTCTGGGGAGGGTCTTTGCACGTCTGAGAGGGGTCCTTGAGGACCGACTTGTCCTTTGGGAGCCCGGTGGACCTTTGAGGACCGGGTGAGGGCCTTTTGGGGTCCGGGGAGCCCTTGAGCACCGATTGGGCCCTTTGGGGTCCGGTGGGTCCGTTGGGGGTCTGGGCGACCCTTGAGGACCTGGGGAGGACCTTTGGGGTCCGGGGGACCCTTTGGGGGGTCCGGTGGTCCCTTTGGGAGCCCGGTGGACCTTTGGGGACCAGGTGAGGGCCTTTGGGGGTCCAGTGGGTTCTTTGGGAGCCTGGGGGACCTTTGAGGACCGGAGGCTTCCTTCGGGGTTGGGGTAGAGTAATCGGGGCCCTTTGGGAGCCCTGGGAGCCCGGGGAGGGCCTTTGGGGACCGGGGGAGGGCCTTTGGGACCGGGGAGGGCTTTTGGGGTTCTGGTGGTCCTTTGGGGACCGGGGAGGGCTTTTGGGGGTCTGGTGGACCTTTGGGACCGGGGAGGACCTTTGGGGGTCGGGTATGGCCTTTGGGGGCTCGGGTAGGGCTTTTTGGGGGTCTGGGGAGTGCCTTTGGGGTCCGGTGGGCCAGTTTGGAGCCTGGGGGGCATTTGGGGACAGGATGATGGCCTTTGGGGGCGCCGGGGGCCCTTTGGAAGCCCAGAGAACCTTTGAGGACCGGGGGCTTCCTTCGGGTTGGGGTAGGAGGATTGGAACCCTTTGGTGTTGGGTAGAGGACCTCACAACACTGTTCAAATGGAACTTGTGTATTATAACGACCACACTCAAATTCTCTTCCAAAATCTCTTCTAAAATCATCTTTTAAAATGTCTCTAGCTGTTTCGCCGAAATAATTCCATAAAATAGCTAAAACGGTTTCGCCAAAATTATCCCTAAACGGAATTTCAGCATGTTCCATTTGTTTGGCATCCCTGTGCTGGCTTATTTCAAATTATTTGGAAACCTTTTCGCACGCTAAGATCAAAACGTCTGCTCGGAAACGATTCTCTTGTTAGAAACAATAAATTAATTTCCCTTTCGTGAATCAATTCTCTTTAGAACAACAAATTAATTCCCCTTTCGTGTCAATCAATCAATCATGACATCATGTGTGATCTAACTGTTTCTCCTAGACAATTCTCTTTGGAAATGCAAAGACAATTAATTACACTTGACGTCATCTGTCAGACATTAATAACTGTTTCCCGGGAACTCGTAACATTTGGCTTGGAAACAACAATAACAAATACTGTTTCCCGGAAACTCGTAACATCTGGCTTGAACAACAACAAGAAGGAAGTGTCAAAGTTCCTGTTTTTCCATTCTCATGACAAAATCCATAAAACCATCAAATAATCAACACACATAACCATCCATGAAAACAGACATAAATGTGACAAACTTTCTGTTTTTTTCATTCTCACTGACAAAGTCCATAAAACCATACAAAAATGTGACAAAATTCCTGTTTTTTCATTCTCACTGACAAAGTCCATAAACCACGTGGTTCTATGCCCATATATGGTGTTCTCGTGGGACCTTTAGGGTCCATAAAACCCATCCATAAATGTGACAAAATTCCTGTTTTTCAAAATTCTCACTGACAAAGTCCATAAACCACGTGGCTCTATGCCCATATATGGTGTGGTCGTCGGATCAATAGGGTCATCTCTACTTACTCATTATCATTATTCTCATTGTCGTAGCCTTGCTTCAAACTTTTCAGTTTAAACGAAGGCCTCGTGCTAAAAGACCCACAGGCTTGGTCCACCATTAATAAAGACTGGAAATCCTTGCAACATTTCACTTAAATCAAAATGCAACATAACTAAGTTTTTGGTAAAAATTTTCTCGGAGGAGGGAGGGAGAGAGCTCACGAACCCACCGTGCCCCCCCAGTGCTATACTGGAATAGTATGGAGATCTATTTACAAGGAAACACACAGCTGGATGGAAATGCAAGGTAGCAAAGCTGCTAACCTGATGGGTGGTAAACCATAGCTGAATAGTCAAACCGTGGTAACTGAATAATGACCTCTTAAGTTGGGACGTCCCTTTCAAACCCATAACAGTTTGAGTACTTTAGCAAAAACTTTCAGAAATTTAACCCTTAAGGCAAAGCTTTTTTTGTGCTGTACTGGCCTGGTTTCAAAACTCTTCAAAAAATAAACTGTCGTTTTGTCATAATCATCGTCTTAAGTTTTAAAGGTATCTGTTCATTTGTTTAAATCATGTTATTCAATTTAATATATAAAATAGGGGAAGGGCTGGATTGGGGTAATGTTTGACTAACTTAATTTAATCATCATATTTTGTTAAAAAATACTTTAAGCTGTTATCAATTTCTACATCATTTAGATTTAAATGCAACATTAACATACTTTAATATTCTTTGTTGATTTCCTAATCTTTGAGACGAGTTATCAAACTGTTTCCTTACAATTATAAGTATATCTTCATAAAAAGAAAATAAACACATATTAGTTTCTGGAGTAAGGCAATGACTAAAGTAAATTATTAATTTTGGATATTACACTGTTCAATTGCTACATTTAATTTTACTTAAAATACGGTAAAAAAGGCAACAGCATTACTTGAATTCATATTGGAACATCCTTGTTCATCAGAACCGCTTGGACATTGTTTTTTCCCATCACACATTCCTGCAATAGATATGCACTTAATTTCAGTGTCATTCCTGTTTGTACATTTTACTGTGCCAACAGGACAGGAAGGGCCGCTACATTCTTCATCCGAACCATCTTCACAGTCTTCCTTACCATTACAAACGAACACTTGACTAATGCACCTCCCGCTGCTTCGACACTTGAATGAGAATAAACAGTCTTATTATTACTCTAGTAGGCATATATACTAAATAAATATGCTATTCGTGGAGATATAAGATATAACTAAATATGTTTAGTATACACTAAATAAATATAGTTATATACTACATTGCTATATCCTCATATGCTTTGTGCAGAGACATAAATCTCAATAATTTTACATGCTAATTAGCAAAGGCAGATCTAGAGCAAAATATGAGGAGTGGGTGGGTTCAATGTGAGAAGAGCGCCAATAATTGATCAAATTGACGGGTTTATTTTTTTTTAAAAGAGAAAGAAAAATGAAGAAAAATGGTTCTTTCATGACTGCATAAAGCTGCGTATTGATTGTTCATCGACACTGACGACACTTGTTAAACTCCGTTTGCAAATGAAAAATGAAGCCGCGGCTTTTCAAATCCACTTGAGGATCCGTCAAGAAAGTAAATAGGTTAAGTCAGGTCAAGTAAGTAATTTTGAATGTCAGGAAGCTCATATACGAATTTTAGAAGAGGGAAAACTCTAGTAATTTTTATTATTCAGTCTTATCTATTGAATTAAAAAAAAGAAAATAGCTAATTCTACAAATTCTTGCTTTAAGTGATATTTTGAAATAGAATGCAATATTCTAGTGATATTCTGGTATTCTTTTGACATTAATCAAAATTTTAAGGAATCTTTCCCGGAAAATATGTTCTCTTTATAGAAGTTTTACTAAGTGTAATTAGGCTCTTATCTTCAATATAAATATCCATCTTTTTATATCTAGTTTTAGAATAATCTCAACATTTCTATCCCCCTTTTGAAACAGTAGAGTGAGATATTTTAAATAACACATAGGAGCTTAAGTTCTAAACAATTTCTGAGACCACACTGGCTAAACATGACAAAACAAAAATTGCGAAGAAGGGAAAAAGAGGACAATAACAGCTAATAACACTGGCTGTTATTGTCCTCATTTTCTCATTTTGTTTCGTCATGATTGGCCACTGTGGCCTCAGAAATAATCTATGACTAGTTTACGGGGAGCATTTGACCAAGTCTGTTCTTTTACTGGCTGTTATTGTCCTAGTTTTCTTTTCTTCGCGATTTTTGTTTTGGAGCTTAAATTCATCTTAACAACCAAGTCAAAGTAATTAAAGAAACATTTTGTAAAGCTTGAATTAGTGCATAACAAAGTTTTGATAGTGAAAGAGTTTATTCAGGAGAGCTGGTTTTACACAATTTGGGATTATCTTAAGTACGATTCAAACTCGGCCTTCAATTCTACTCATTACTGCTAAATAAACAATGTTTTTTATATCAAGATGCTTCAAGGATGAAAAGACTCAAATTCCCCAAATTCACTTTTTGAGATTTCAGCCCCTTCCCATCAACTCCAATTAAAATCCCCTGACCTCCCTGGTAGTAACTGGTCCAAAAGTCCTAAATAGACCAACTCAGTCATAAGACCTATTAATAACGGTTTACCTTAACTGGTCATTACTTATGAACCATAGCCATTCATAGGAACGAATGCACCATCACACCGCTGCATAACAGTTAAAATTGAGAGGCTATCTAAATATTTTGTCGATAGTTCCGAATCTAAAACCCACTCGTCCATCATAGAAAGAGGGAAAGATGAAAGCTCAAGAAATTTTCCTATTGCAAACAACCTTCTCTTTCACTCATAAGGACAAAGGGGAAAAACCTCTAGATCCAGTTAAAATAATACAGGATTTAATAGAAATATTTATGAAGTTCTTGAGCACCAAAATGGACTCGGCTGTTAATTTCGATTCGAACATTTTGGTTCAGAGACATGACCGTATTTGGGGGGGGGGGGGTAAGAGGAATTTTAACCCCCCAAAATGTTTGTCTGACTCGTAAAAAACGTAATAAAAATGTAAAAAAACCACATTTTGATGTTTTTTACAAGTTTTTTTGTAACGTCCCTCCACTGAAAAACATTTCCCCCCCCAGGAAAAAAAATCCTTGATACGGCCCTGGTTAGAGCTTAAATTGACCAAAGCATTTTATTCAGAAGTTGGTTTTAAACTGAGTTTTACACTTCGGTTGGTTTGAACTGCTGATTGGAGGTTCAATTACCTATGATGTTCACACAACTTCGGATTTTAGTCCAGTTTTGATCCCGGTTCCAGCTACAAATCCCCTAATTCAAGCTCTACTGGTGTTGGTACGTATTTTATGTCTGACTCACTCTGAAGTAAAAGCGCCGACATTAAAATATTGGAAATTCTTGAATCAAACATGTTAATAGTGATATGATTCCAGCCGTCTCAAGTAAGACTATTATAACATACTTTTTCTTACTGGTGTATTCGCAACATAGGAAAGGATAATACTATGCCACAATACTTGTACATTGCACTGCCCTGGAAAATCTTTACCGATTTGGAAAAGTAAAAACATTGCCTATTTTCTTTTGTTTTGCTAAATATTTTCTAAGCTTGCCCTCTTGGACTCGGAACTCTTATCTGCTTTTTTTATTTTTATGCAGGTATAAGTGTATGTTTACATTAACATACACTTATCCAATACTGACTTAACTGCTGTAGTATACTTTATTGTTTTCTTTTCTTTAAGTCGAATAAAATTGGACTATTTTCGGAGGTGCCATTGTATTGATTAGTGTTTATTATTGTAGGCTAAGTGCGTTTTTTTCTTTTATTCTATTTTTTTCTTTGGTTCTCTTTTCTGTCTATTTTTCTGTACGATGGGTTTTTAATATAAAAGATAAAAATAAGAAGAAGACACCTACGACTATGGATTTTGCATCCCTTAGAACAGGATTTGCACCACCCCATAGACGTAAATTCATACTTCTTTTTGTGTGTGTGTAAAAATCCTCAGAGCTGTATTACCTGGAAAGTATTTCTAAAACAACCATTTTCCTTTGCACCACATACGTTGTCTCCTTCAATAATGCAGTCACATATTCCTCTGTTGCAAAATGATTCAGGATCAGCAAGGCTACATTGGAAGTCAGATTCACATGGATAACTGATTGTTATAGGCTCCAGCTCAGTGAGCGCAAAGCATCTTTGGTTTCATCTGGAACAAGACTGTTCATATTTTATTACCGTACCTGACTATACTTACACTGGTGAGCGAAGTAAAGAATTGCCAACAAGTAAAGCATTAACAATGTATGCCTATTTTTGGGTAAGAGGTCTCCTCGGTATATTTTGAAAATACCTTTTTTTGTGTTTTACGAAACAATTGAAGAAAAAATTACCCCCGTCGCCCTAGATTTGAAAAATAATCTCTTTAGTATCTTCATAAGAAAAAAGTTATGTTAAACAAGTTACTTAAATCAAAATTCTTAGGTCGAAAAGATACTAGCCTGTAACAACATTATTTTTTATTTTGTATGATGAAGACAAAGCATTAGTAGATAATGTTTAAGAACAAATTAGTGTTGATGTCTATTACAAAAAAAATCCTTTCATTTCAAATTCTCCGTTTTTGTAGTACAAACCGACGTTACAATAAAAGAAAGCACATATTGTTCTTAAAACTTTACTTTCTTATCAAAAAGTGTGACCTAGGCGTTAGAACAAAGACATTGAGAAACTGATTAACTATAAACTTGTGCCAATCTCTAATACCACACAACATTTGCAACGTTCCCTGGAAAATTGCCCTAAAAATTGCTCAATAAAACAATTCGTGGTAACGAGCTGTAAGTAAGGAGCGACTGGGCCAGTAGTAACAGAAACTATGAAAAATCAGAATCTTGATGACAATAGATAGATCAAAAGAATTGGCTTTTTATATTTCAAATATATACAATTCATTAATTTTAATGTTAGCTATTGCCTGATTTTCGGAGAGGGAGAAAACCCAAAAAGTCGTGGGATCTTCATGAACATCAAACTATCAGATTTCATATATCAGCCATTTCTTCCTCAACCCTTTCCTTTTACGCTAGTTTGACTTTTTGTCATAAATCTTTAAGAAAGACTGCTCAAACACAGGCCATGAATTTGAATGAGAAGTATTTTAAAGAACTTTAAAACTTTAACGTAAAGAGCAAGGGTTGAGGAAGGGAAGCCCTCGCCATATACGGAATAATTTCTGTACATTTTCAGTTTTAATGTTGCTTTTACTTTCAGCTGAAATTTTTTTTCTTTTTAAGTTTAATCATAATCCATAAGATTTTAATTCAGCTGATTGATGCTGATTGATGCGAAACATATTGTGGTGCCGATTTGATTTATACTTTATTTATTCATTCAATTTTTTAAATTGTAGCAATGTTCTAAATCTTAAGCAATGTTCGTAGCAATGTTCTTAAAGCTAAATCTTAAATTTTGAACTTTTGATGACCGCCCGCATAAACATGTTATGAACCATCCTGATGGATATACTGACGCCCCGGTCTTATACAGAGAAGATCAAACAATCCCTAGACATTCTCTTTAGTGGCAATGCTTGGAATGAAAAAAGAAAAGCAGTAGTCCCAAAAACGGAAAAATCGTAAGATATATCAAACTTCATGGAAGAGAGACAATCGTCCACCCTTTTTGTCCCCAAAATAAAGACAAAAGATTGAACGCCAGAAAATCCAAATTCAGCAATTTGGAAATGCTTGAAGTTTATTTTTACTGCCCAAAGACGGAGACGAGAGTAGTAAGCTTGTATAAGATTTCACGAATACATTCACGAACACATTCGACTATACATTCACGCATACAAGAATGTATTTACGCGTGAAGATTTTAAAAGTTGGCAAGGTTTTTGTTTTTGATAAGAATTGCACAATGAATGTATCATTTGGCGTGGGCATTTTTTATGAGCCAATCAGACGGCAGCGATGGTTGTTCAATATACGATAACTTGATTTGTGGTTGGGGTTTGAATAAAAGGAATGGTTTTCACTACAATTCATATTAGTAAGAGAATTGAATTCAGAGAGAATAGTTTATTTAAGAGGATATTAGTGGAGAAAAAATGAGTGGTGCATTTACATTGTTGGAGATTAATGATGAAACCGACAGCAGCAGCAGCAACGATATACGAGTACCCAATGTGGCTGTGGAAATAACCGCTGGCTGTAGACTATGCCTTGAATGGGACAGTATGTATGCTAGATACGTGATATCATTAAGCAAGTTTAAGCAGGAGGAGCAACTATGTTTTGCTGGAAAAGTGAATATTCTCCATATAAATAAACTTCGGTCTGCATTAGATATCCTATCGAAATATATTGATGAGAACAAAATGCATCAGTGAATATTATTATTGTAATTATGTTCAATAAAATTGTTTCTAAATCAGAATGTATTTTTCTTTCTATAGTAGATTAGCGTATATTTTCTAGAGTACAAAAAGAAATTCTGGTTAGTCTGAAGTTGGTTGTGAGAGTGTTAAGACTCTAAAAAATGGATAGATTTGAGAAAGAGCGAATCATGAGGAATCTAGTGTTTATGGAAAAACATTTGATTCTAGATGACGATTTTCTAGAGCTGTCTATTCAAAGGAAGATATTTTCTCGGGGAATGCTTGTCGATATAATGAAAACTGATTCTCCATCATTAGACTATTGTATGAAGCTTCTACATCGTGGTCCAAATGCATTTACACAATTTACTGATATATTGATGATGACACGGCAAAATGATATTGTGGATATGCTTTTAAACATTAGTTTAGAAATTTAGGACTTTTTTCATGAGAAAGATGGTGCTCAAGGATGATTTACTCCTCTCTCTATCTCAGACAATTTTTATTGTTGCTAGCTCAGTTTCATTGTGGCAATGAGAGTGTCAACACATGAAAAAAATGTTCCATACATGTCCCCTATGTATGTACACACTGGGCAGCTGGTCATCATGTTAGAATTGCACAGTGATTGATGAATATGAAGAAAAGTGTAGATTATGCAACCCGTGTAAATTGCATAAAGGATATGCTGTACAAATTAAAGGTTGTAATACCTGTCTTGAAGAGGTGTGTGACTCTCATCCTAGAGGCCACCTATGCTCCAATTGCCATTATGATAAATGTAATCAGTGGGAGAATACATATCCGGGTATGATTGGAAAGAATCCTAACCGTGATTTTAGTTTATTGCTACGAGATTGGTATCGTCGCGGTTTTAGATTGTTCTGGGAGGAGGAGTCGGTCAACGATTCAACTGTTGGAACAGCAAAAGAATATGGTTTCTACGTCATCGTTGTGAAGACAATGGGTGTTATGATTATAAGCCCACTGATTTTTATTTGGCTGTGACGGAATGTGATTCTACACTTGAGGACACTGTTTGTGAAATTGCTTCAAATAAGCATATTGAAACATGTGAATTCTATAGAATGAATGAGAATAGTATCATTGACTATACAAAGAGATATGACAAGAGTGAAGTCACACTCTATTGTAGAAAATGTGACCCTGACATTGCAGTACATCAGGATCAGTACACTGTGAATTCAGATAATCTACCTGCACTAGTTGTTGTCGACAAATACCTATACCTACTAGAAGATGAAATCTAAAGAGTAGAAAAGTCGTTTTATCATGTATATAAATTTTTATTAATAAACAATTTCACATACATTTTTAGAACATTTTATCCGTAGGGCACTAAAATCAATCTTAAATACACTTGTAAGTATATTTTCCACTAGAAAGTCGTTCAATCGAGGTAAGTCAACGTAGATGTTGAGAAACTGCTTGTAGGTGTAGCCACGACATCTGAACATGAAAAAGAGTAGTGCATGAAAGCCACCTGTCTTAGTCGTTAAATCCTGTACTCTTCGTTGATTTTGAATAATGGTTTTCCCACTGCTTTCAATGAAGTTGCTGATGTATGGGCGTGTAGAATTTATACGATAGGCCAGAGGATCAAAAATTCAATATTCTTCGCTGTTTGAAAGATGCATAGCCAATGACCGGTCTTCAAAGTCGATGGACTGCTATTAACAATGATTAAGGTATTGTTAACACTTGGAATTTTTTCAATGAAGTCCGAAGGTATGCAATAGGACTTGTACTGGGACATGTATGGATCCATACTAAATACGTTGATTATTTGGTTTGTGTTCATGGTGCTAGGTCTAGTAGAACACTGCCGTCGGGTGTGATTTCCCAATAGGTTTCAAATTGACTCAGTGATATTAGCGTGATACTCACAGTCAGAGCATCGGTAAATGTACACTTCTAAACGTACATTCCCTGTTCGTACTATGCTCATATCCTGAGTCCCCGACAAGTCCAAAACAATTACCCCATGATTTTTGAAAACATTGAATCGGTTATTCCATTTTCAAATAGTTGAGAGTCATGATCTAGGGATTGCATGGTCAACTCGTACAGAGTTCTATAGGATTTTTTTGTCAAAAGATAGAGTGTACAGTGGAATACCATTCACTTCGCACACAAGGCTAGATAGACCGAAAAAATTAAAATCATGGGGGGATTCAGTCCAAGATCCAACGGCACTGCCACTCTTTACAAAGGCCAAAGCCAATTTTGATGGGATTTCTCCATTGATAAATGATGAATCGCTATAGCTACGAGAGCCGGTGGCAATGTGACGTTGATTGGTGATCGTATGGGGGACAAGAAGTTTAATGTTGTTGCCATTGGTTCTTAGCTTTTCCACTGCCAATGCAACAGAGCTCATATCCTGTTGTTTTCGGACATGGAGAATTGCCGATGTGATAATGACATTTGCATCGGGTGCTGCAGGAAGTGTTTTTCTCAAAATGAAATTCGATGGGGCCATCTGTAACTTTATGTCAATCTTAACATTGGGGAGTAACCATTGGGATATATTGAATATCTCATGATTTAATTTTCCAACCAGATGATACTCTTGGGTCACTGCAGTAGTCAACTCACCGTCAGTATCAACACCTGACCGATATTCATAGCCCAATGATTGTCCTCTCAACTCCTTGTATGCCTTTGGTGTCATCATCATAAATTGTATGTAACTTGCATAGTTGGATAAATTATTGCTAGTGCTCACCAAAGTACCATTAATAAATACATTAATTTGTTTGAATAGGTTGTGTAGAATACAGTTTCTCGTAGGAGAGACCATCGCCAGCATTTGGAGTTGTATTACCTGACTTTTTCTTCACCGCAACATTTAAATCAATAAATGTTGATGACAAATCAATGAAATAGTCTTCATTGGAAAATATTTGAAAGTGTATATTTTCCGAGAGGGTTGTTGTTGGGGTGAAATTGTTCATAGTAGCCATACTTGACACTGACATCAACATTTTCAGCATTGAATAGATTCAATGAGGAACTAATTGATGGATATGCTTCCTTATGGGGGAGATAAGTCATCTTAAGAGAAGAAATCCTTCTTTGATCTAACAATCTTTTTCTTTTTCTTCTTCTGCTTATTGGTCTTCCTTGTTTTATTCCTCAAAGTCCTTGTTGATGTCCTTCGCTTCCCACCTGGGTGGATACTGATGAGTGAATGACGCGCACGCATCCTTTTCAATCCCTCCCCATTTTGTCGAGATTTTAGTTGCTCACCAACGGCTCTAGCTGAAGATCTAATATTTTCCTTAACACTCTCCTTGAAATTCTTGCCCGACCCCCAGTCCTGTAGTGTGGAGGCAGCAAAATTCGATGCAGCAGGTACAAGAAATTTTCTGGCAAGGGGTAGTGCAGAACGAAATAGCCTAGCAAACCAGCTACCAAGACCATAGCCAGACATTGTAGTACGCCCCTTGTAGTAGTCCAATCCATTGCCTATTTGACGTGGATTCAAAGCACCAACATAGCAATCGATATCGGGACAGACAAATGGAATTCTCCTATTGTTCATTTTAGGTGATTGTGCTATCGCCAACAATGGGTCGAAAATGACATGTAATCACTGCTAAGCCTTTTGTTATTGCTAGAGGATCGCCCAATTCACTTCTTAGTGTTAACTGAGAGAGTTCCAGATACGAAGTGTTTACAGGAACATACTGAAGATGCTTTATATTATAGTGATGAACAAGTTCATGAGATGTTTTTTCGTTCAAGAACACGTAGGAGGGGGACATTTGAATTACCGACTCTCGATGTTTCCACAAAGGATGCATAGAGAAATATGCAAGAGTCCGAGGCAAAACCAGGTGGATAATCAGCAAAAATAACTTGATTCATCCCGTAAACGGCGCCAGCATTTTCCCCATTGATCATATTCTGTTTAAAAGCCAATAACATCTCTCAGATTTTCATTGAGAACAATTATTTCAGTGTCAACAGGTGAGGTAATGTAAATCCTATCATGTTCCAATGAATAATTAAAATGGAATTTACCATTCCTACGATATGAGATTTTTCTATTGATTGTACGACACAAATCTGTCATATTATCGTATTCAATATATTTCAATTTGGCATGTGGATATTTGCTAGATTTAAGTGCTTCAACCCATTCATAGTCGACAAAGAGTGTCCAATCGAATGGTATAACTTTTATATCATACACGCGATCCTTTCTCAGGATGTCATAGGTATTTTGAGAATACAGTCGACAAGAGCCACTTCATATGCACCGTCAAACTTGATGGAGGGGGAGAGTTTAGTCCAAAAATCAGTTATCGTATTCAAGTCGTTATAGAGAGGATCGGAAACATTGGACATGAAAGTTACATAGAAATCATTGGGCATTGTCAATATCTTCAACACTGATCCAAGAATCAAAATCAGAGTTGTATCCTAGCCACCGAACAAGTAGCTGTTTCTTACCCCTGCGAGTACGTGTCTTTAATATCTTTTCAATTTGATAGATTTCACTATTATTTTTAACTTTTTGTAGTTCATAGTCATAAAAGCCGCCGAGAATCTCTTCATCTTTGTATCAAGCAAACGATAAGTTATGGTTTAGTGTCTAGGAATTTTGTCACTTTAAAATGTTCTGTGGACCACAAGTAATTCCCCTTTTCAAAAAACATTAGTTGTTCTATTAATTCGAACAGTATCACCAACATTGAATTTATTTTTCTTCTTGACAACCGATTCATTGGAATATTGTTTAAGAAAGGTGTCAATTGTATCATGATCAGAATGATGAACTTCCGTTGGTGTAGAGTTGGACAATGGTCGATGAGGTCGTTGATTATAAATCAACATGATTTTATCTAAATCATGAATAAAAGCCGGTGTATTTTTCCATGTGCAATATCTTGAAATTAAAAGTGGAATAGTTCGTATCAATCGTTCGGACAATGCAGCCTTTATAGGACTATGACTATGATAGAGCAGTGAACTATATTTGTCTAGTACTTTTGCAACATGAGGATTAACAAATTCACTACCACGATCCGTTTGAATTTTTTTATACGAATCCTGTTCGAGAATACTTTCAATGGCCTGAGCAACTTCAACGCCCTCTCTTTGATCGCAATGGAATTGCATATGCATAACGACTATAAACACTGATTGCAAGAAGAATGTACTTGTACGGTTTATTGTGACGTCGTTGAATCTCATCTAGAGTCAGGAGATCTGCTTGCATTATATGCAATGGGTAAAAGGCTTTAGTTTTTCGATATTGATTGGCACGAAGTCTATGATTTCTATGTAGAGTGTAACTTGATTCATTTTGTAGATAGTCTAGTACACTTTTAGTGTGAACCCCAGTGACTTTGGAAAGAGTGGTGGGGGAACTTAAACTCCCCGCCTCACCAATATTTTCATAAACACCTTTCAGAACTTCAACCATTTTGAACGTAAACACGCTTTGTAACGTCCGCTACCCTTTTGTATACTGGATGGTGATGGTGACATGATACGTTTTCGCTTTTTCCTCGCCACCATTGTCAAGTTTTTTCCACTAGGTGTGCTAGTATTTTCCAAGATTGATTTAAAATCTTCTTCTTCTTCTTCTTCTTCTTCTTCTTCTTCTTCATGTTTTATTGGTGTTGTTGTTGTTGTTGTTGATGTTGATGCATGTTCATTTAATTTTTTAGAATTTGTCTATTGCTAATAAGACTTTTGGGGAAGTTTAATGTATTTAGAAAGTTGTATAGATGAGCGTCAAATGATAATAGTCCTTTACGATTTGTAACCATATCATAGATTAAATCAAGTAGATTATAGCTCTTGCCCTGAATTATAATCCCTCTCCCATTTTTCTCAACTTGAATATGATCTTGACCACTTTCCATGAGATAGGTTAGGAGTCGTTTACTTTGTTCACGATATGAGTTGGGCATTTGATTTCCAATTTTCATTACAATTGAATCCAATTCCTCCTTCTTTAATTGTGTCCCAGCAACAGAATCCTGAGGAGATGATTCTTTTTTGTGATCAATACCAGCAGCAGCAGTGGCCTTCACACGATAGGGCTTATGTTTGTCCACTCGGCGAAGTGTATCTTGAAGTAAAAGCAGTTTTTTATCATCCTCAATATTCTCATTGTCAAGGAATTTACTCAGATTGTTCTCAAAGTGTTCCACGGGTGAGAGAGCGAGTTCTATTGGAGTCAATTTATAGGGTTTTGCCATTCTCTCTCTCTAGATAAAACTGTTTACAAGTCCTGCAATTATTGGCAGTAAAAGTGTGAAAAAGCTACCGCCCGCCTGAAGAAGTCTTTTCTTTTTAAAATTCTTTCCTTTCTTTTTAGAGGCCAATGTACGTACAATGGAACGATGTTGCTTTGCTTGTTGCTTAGCTACTTCTGACAGTTGAACATTACCCTCGGTCAAATTTAAACAAAGTTCAGATATTAGATTAATGAAATCATTGTCAATACCATGTTGAGTGTGGCTTGCTTAGTATTTCTAAGCAAGGGTTTTGAAGTGCTTAGAACTGAAAACAGATGTCTATTTTCATGTAGTTTCTTCAGTGTCATGATAGCAACTAATAGGTCTTTTTAGTGTTCACGGGGAGATATACAGTAATTTCATTGTCAAAAATATCTGTGACTACACGCAGATCCTCGGGTGTATTTTGATTAAGATCCAATAGGATGTAGCCGTAGTGTTTATTAGTTGCCTGATTGTATGCTGAGAGCAGAAATTTGGGTGCGCCTGGATAGATTTGTTTATTGAGAGTTATTAGCGAGCTAGAATCACGAACAACTCTGTAGATGATATAGTAGGTGCAGTTCAATGCAAGTGTTCGCATACATTTGCTCTGATGAAAGAGATTGTGTAGAACCAGAGTAACGGAAATCTGTTCATGATGAGAGCGAACAGTGAACAGTTGTAGCATTTCCTGGGACCATTGTTCAATAGATTCAGCCAGATCGTCAATGATCAGCCAAGAGTTTGCTCAATAATGCTGAAAACATCAAGTCCCTGAATGAATTGTATCTGCACCAACCCGTGGTGGCAGCAATTGCTTTTATTTTATCGTATGACTCCTGCCAAATACTGTAACAATAGTAGATTTTTTTCGGCTTTTCCACAAACATTTTATCGCAATTTTTAATTATTTTAGTTAAGAGTGTTGTTTTGCCTGACATTGACGGTCCACACAGAAACGATCTGAATGGTGTTTTAAATTGATACATGTTCCCTTCAACAGTTCACCTAGACAACTAACTGTAGACTATGGCTGTCTAATGACTAAATAGTTTCCCTATTACTACTCCGTTCAAGAATAATAATAAGAAGAAGAAGACGAATAAAGAATCATATTTTCTTTTATTATATGCTTAAAAAAAGTAACAATACTTAAAAAAAATATTACATTGAACATGAAAGCACATTAAACATGAAAAAATACACTTTTTAATTTATTTATAATAAAAAATACAACATTTACATATGCACATAGAAAAAACACTTAAATAAATACACTTTTTTTTAATTTATTTATAATAAAAAATACAACATTTACATAGGCAAGGAGAAAAAAAAACACTTAAATAAATACACTTTTTTGGTTTATTTATTTATAGAAAAATACAACATTTATTAGAATAAAAAATGCACTTGAAATAATAATATCACACTTTTATTTACAGCATTTTAAATTTTGGGATCCCCCCTCCCCCCGGGGGGGCAGCCGCTGCGGCGGCCGGGGGCGGGCCGGGAAGCGCCGGGCAACGGGAAGCGGGGGCCCGCTGAGGCGGCCCGGGCCGGGGCTGGCATTAAATACTGGAAATTGATCTGCCTTGCACACACACACACACACACACACACACACACACACACACACACACACACACACACACACACACACACACACACACACACACACACACACACACACACACACACACACACACAAACACACACACACACACACACACACACCCACACACACACACACACACACACACACACACACACCACACACACACACACACACACACACACACACACACCACACACACACACACACACACACACACACACACACACCACACACACACACACACACACACACACACACACACACACACACACACACACACACACACACACACACACACACACACACACACACACACACATTGAAAATTGTTTGTGATATAGAATTAAAAAGAATTAAAAAGAATTTCAAAAAAACATCCAATTACCCAAAAAAAAACCTCCCACCCAATTTATACTTTTTTAAATGAATTTAAGTTAATTTTTCTAGACCGAGTTGTTTTCTGTACTCTATACATTCAACTCGGTCTGAAATTAAATAATGACCGTGTGGTAGTACCTTCACACCATCCTCAAGTACATAGACTTTGTCCGATATGGCAGACATGGCGTTTTTCTCAACTCTAACTGTTTAGTTTTTAAATTGTAAAGAGCGAATCGCCAAGACTTTCTCCCTTGGCACTAAACTACGTTCCACACAGTTTCTATACACACTCATGCCGAAATTATTTTTTACAAAGTGTGTAGGCACCCCCTTGCAAACTTGTTTGATATCCTTGCTGTGCGTTTCCACACAGTATACCTTCGGACCAGGAAACACACCACTGGATATCAGATCGCTACCCGTTTCAGATTTTAGCATTAACAATTGATTTGGGGCCTGGCGTTTCACTAGCTCTGGGTAGAGGGATTCGTCCCAATTAGTGTAGTCCATTCGTGAGCTAATGTACTCGCCATTTTCCAAATCATTCAATAGATTTCCAGTTTTTACTTTTAACAGGAGTGAATCAGTGTCCCCGTAATACACTTGAACTTGTCCCTCAATCGGCCACTGTACCTTGCATACATTATAATAAAATGACAACATTTGTTTCTTCTTGATATTTCAGTTATTGCACTTCCGCCTGCAATATTTTTATTTAAAACAATGTTTATTTTCTTACGGTGTAGGAGCACCATATCGGAGTCTATGATTGTGAACGATGTGAAGTTTGGATCCGCAATGATTCGAGCACAATCTTTGGGGTTGGTTACAATGTCACATCGACTTCTGTTTCGTACGCTCTCGCACAATTTACCGAAAGCTGAGTTCATAATAAGTTTATAGACTTCTTTTTCAACTTTCGTTTTCGCTTGTGAGCGCTTACTGACAAAGGTGTCAATAAACGTTTTCATGAAAGGCTTTTGATCAAATTGGAGGGCTCTATGAATCTTTGTGACCTTGAAACCATTGGACACCATCCATTTCAATAGCACGTGATGAACAACGATATTCTTTTTCGGGTTGAGGTCGGCAATTAGTTTTTGTTTTGAAGGTACCCAGTGCATACTCCCGTCCTCTACTAAAGATAAATTGTAGGGGCTCAGAGAGCCCTACCCACCGGTCTATTTATGCACGGAAAAACAAAGTCTTTTACCGAGTCATGGATTTCCATGGGTATTTCACCGTCAAGTTCAAAAAACCATCCCTGTGCCCCATTCTCATCAACACTGGCAATGTCGGGGAAATTCGAAGCACATGGATTGTCAAGCCATTTATAATTGCCACACGGCAAAACAGTAGTGAGACATTGCCGATGGGTAAAGAGAATTCATATCCAAAAAACTGCGTGGTGGAAAAATAATAACCGACTTTTCATCGGTGTGCTGTCCACTCGGATTAGTTTTCATGATACGATCCCCGTGAAAAACATACCCACCCCTCATTGATCTCTCTACAAACCGATGCTGATCCACATCGGTGATCAGACCTATTTCTTCTTTGCTGATTTTAAGTATCAAGTCCATCACCAAATGAGGAGTGGAAAAATAATAACCTAAATCCAACCCAAATTCCCCACAGATTTTATCCGTATTTTTGCACACAATGTCCAGAAGAGTGAGTACGTCACTGGCCATGTATAGTTTACAATAATCCCACCCATTTTTACATCCACCCTTTGCCCAAACCCTCTTAGCGAATTCGTAGTCGCTAGTGGTGCACTCACTCTCAGTAAGAGAATTGTAAAAAGCTTCAATGGGCGGTAGTGACACCTCATCTAACCTCGAGCCAGAGTTGTAATAATCATATGGATATATACCCTTACACGTTAATAAATCATACATTTCATCATCGGGGAAGCGCTGTTTTGAGGAGGGGGAAGCTATCAAAATTGTCACTTTTCTGTACCTGAATCAATTGGCTTAAAGATTTGGGGAAGAAGCTGAAAGAGTCTAAAAAACGGATTTTATTCAGGCACGTGTTACCCTTATCAACTGTTTTTCCACATGAGTTCTAGCAGCAGTAGCTTCTCCGAAGATTTGGGTACAATATTATATGAAAAAGAAGGAACCATCTATCCATGCGTCATCCACAACTCCACCCTTGGCAATGCGGGCCAACTCCGGAAGAACAAACTTTAAGTAGTAATTGGAATTGTGTATAAAAACAGGTACGAAATATTGTTGTCTAACGTTTAAATTGCATGGCTGATGGGCTACCCCTCTAAAGTTACTCCCTCCCGATGTAATTTCCTGCCACAAATGATCATGGTCGATCACCTTCCTCCTCCCTCCATTCCCAACACCATCATCAAATTCTCCCTTGCAAACCCAACACATTTTACGATTTTTAATGGCCACTATGTCATCTGGTAATAGGAACATAGGATAGTTTGTATAACGAAGGCGCGAAATTGCACCGTTCGCTGTTTTGATTAGACTGAACAATGCCGAGCGCATGCAGTCTTCACCGTCACTCAACATCTCAACTACATCCAGCACTTGCATGGTATTATTGGAATCTCGTTGTGCATGAGCGTAAGAGACCCCTATGGCTTCATGTATTTTAACACGATTTGAATTTGACGGATCGCACACGTCTGTCAGTTTAGCTTCGCAGTCCAAAGCGATCTTATTGCTCTGCAGGAGCGTGTTTTTTGAAAACTTTTAAAACGTAAGATTGCTCTATCTCCGCTTACCGTCTCCACAGCCTGGTATCCATGACGTTTACAGTGTTTCATGTGATGCTTTAACTTTAAATCAGAGCGAAATCTTGAGAGACATGTTGGACAGTAATAACACACATTCCCCTTTTTACCCTCCCCCAAAACCCTACTAATATCCGTAATTGGGTTGAAATGACCAATTGAATCGGAGTCTGTGGGTGGGGTGTATAGAAGCCACACCCAATGTTCTACTGATTCAATTGAAGGAGCTCGCACTGGAAATAATACACCCTTCTTATCGGAACGCTGACCCTCTTCAAATTCTATTTCATACTGTAACACCGTGACACCAATCTTTAAATGTGCATTAGCCCGCTCAAAAATATCTATTCCTTTTAGCGTCACGGGAAATTGCCCATTTAAACAATTAAAATCTACTTTGGGAATTTTGAACCCTCCCTACCATTAACTGCCATTTTATCCAACTTTTTCTTAGTGGCATCATCGCGCAGAGGTCTGTATGTTGCAATTAAAATTGATACTTGAAACACTGTAGCCTCGTATCGAAACAGATTCGTTGTATCCCCCTACATCCCTCTAAATCTGAATGATATTTTAATTCAATTGCCCTCTCCCCATGCCCACCTCTTACAATAAAATCCTTTTTGAATCTACAAATATTAACATTTAAACTTTCAATAAATAAAACCACAGATCCTCTACCCCCCTCGTTATAATTTTCCCACTTACTTTGAATACTATTAGCCCAATTTAGAAAAACCTCCCCATAATTTGATAAATGCGGACGAATTGCCAACATCTCTGTGTGCAAGTATTTCGAATACATCTCACCCGCATTCTCATTTAAAAAAATATTTTTAGTGCTATTGATGCTTTTAAACTGACCCCCACTCCCCACACCCCCATTTGTTGTTCAAGAATGGCTCGAATCTTATCAGTATATGAATGTGTAATGGCCGAGGGATCTGTTATTATATCCCCCGACACTAGAGAGTTGAAGGGATCACCGAAATTGGCGCTATAGACCTTTGTGTGGTGCAAGGCAGAGTTGGACAGAAAAAATCTGGAAGAGGGGATACTGGTGTTGTTGTTGTTTTACTACTACTAGTACTAGCTATATCATTAATCGGAATGGTGGGGGGTGACACAGAATTGTCAATAACACCACCACTCCTAGTCTGTTCAATAAAATTGGTTGGAGATGGCATGAGGTCCCCTAAGCCTGATAGCACATATTCCAAAGTGTTTGGGGACAATTGATCGAGCCAGCCTGTATTGTCCTGTGTTGGAATTTCGCTATGAGGACCCGGTTCAGATGCACTAGTAACATCCCCTAAATGGTCACGCATAAAACTATCTGCCCACTCCGGATCCTCAAGCATGTCAATATCACAGGTTAAGTCGTCTAGGCTAGCCATTTCCCCAAAAACATCATTAAGGAAACCTCTATGCCATTCCATATTATCCAGAACTAATATAGGTTCATCACTGAACTCCGTTGGTGGTGAAAGAATTGGTCCAGTAAATGCTGATGTCTCATCACTCAATGGTGGTGGTGCTATATCATTAATCTGTAGAAAAAAGGTTTTATTTTCTATGTGAAATAAGCATTATTTCATAAAGTTGAAAAATCATGTTCATTTTTTACCATACCATCCATAAAACTCAATTCATCCTAGAATTATTTAAACTAAATACTTTTTGCTTAAATTATTATTTACAGAACAAATGCATAATAAATTACAAATTTTGTTAATAACATAGACACAAACACACACAATAAAATAGTGAAAATCATTACATTGTTATTGAATTTGCAATATCTCAATGAATTATCGAGTAGATGCGGTGCATGCACCGCACACACACACACACACACACACACACACACACACACACACACACACACACACACACACACACACACACACACACACACACACACACACACACACACACCCACACACACACACACACACACACCCACACACACACACACACACACACACACACACACACACACACACACACACACACACACACACACACACACACACACACACACACACACCACACACACACACACACCACACACACACACACACACACACACACACACACACACACACACACACACACACACACACACACACACACACACACACACACACACACACACACACACACACACACACACACACACACACACACACACCCACACACACACACACACACACACACACACACACACACACACACACACACACACACACACACACACACACACACACACACACACACACACACACACACACACACACACACACACACACACACACACACACACACACACACACACACACACACACACACACACACACACACACACACACACACACACACCACACACACACACACACACACACACACACACACACACACACACACACACACACACACACACACACACACACACACACACACACACACACACACACACACCACACACACACACACACACACACACACACCACACACCACACCACACACACACACACACACACACACACACACACACACACACACACACACACACACACACACACACACACACACACACACACACACCACACACACACACACACACACACACACACACACACACACACACACACACACACACACACACACACACACACACACACACACACACACACACACACACACACACACACACACACACACACACACACACACACACACACACACACACACACACACACACACACACACACACACACACACACACACACACACACACACACACACACACACACACACACACACACACACACACACACACACACACACACACACACACACACACACACACACACACACACACACACACACACACAACACACAACACACACCACACACACACACACACACACACACACAACACACACACACACACACACACACACACACACACATACACACACACACACACACACACACACACACACACACACACACACAGACACACACAACAATAATTAAAACGTTATCAAATTATCGGGTATACAGAAAAATAAGCGGCGCATGTACCGCACACACACACACACTCCTTCAAATTGACTCGGGAAAAAGAATCATTAGCGAGAAATAATATTTGAAAACTCACATTTAAATTTGCAGCTTGCATGTCGAGAGCTGTAGGGGCCACATCATTCTCTCCTTGCATTGGTCGTGAAGGACCCGGTAATGCTTAATAGGGGGTGACCCTCCGATCTTGACTAGATGAGACTGATGCATTATGAGAATCTATCCATTCTCTCTTGAATTTCCTGCCAGGTTGCATAGAGGTTTGTGTAGAGCTGACACTGGCTTGAGAGGCTCCTGGCTGGTCCAGCGAACTTGTATTGGAACTAGCATATCTGATGACTGATGGTCTTGTAGCTTGCATCGATGTGATATCACCCCATCTTGGTCTCTTTTCGGAGGGAGGGTAATTGCATGAATCCACCTCAACATCCTTAAAAAAGAAGCAAAATTTAGTAAGGAAATAATAATAAGCCCTCTTTTACAGATAAATTGCCCTCTAAAGTTTATTCAGATGTTTGTAGCACTCTATGTCTTAGCACTTTAGAATAAAACAGAATAAACAACAGAGTCTCTCAAACCCCGTAAAGCTATTTTAAAAGGTATAAGAATTATTTATTTAACAGAAATCCTCGCTTTTTGAATATAGCCACCAAATAAAGATAAAAACCTTGTATAACCGAAACCCCGTACAACTGAACCCCCCGTGCTACTGAACCCTCGTGCAACTCGACCCCATTTAACTAAACCCCCGTGTAACTATACCCCCTTTAACTGAACCCTCGTGCAACTCAACCTTCCCTTTTAAGCACTCTCTGAAAGTTCCAACTTAATACACAAATTCCTTAATGAAGAAATAGTTTGTTTTTTTTCACCTTACAATGAACGTGCTAGAATTGATACATTGGACCCCTTCCCTGTCTTAAATTTTTATAAAAGCCACTTAATCATCTGTTAAACCCTTTTTGCTTTCATCAAATACGTCTCGTTTAATTTGGCCATAAAAAGAAACTCTTGAATCGCGCATACAAGAATCATTTATTTAACAGAAATCCACGCTTTTTGAATAGCCACCAAATAAAGATAAAGACCCTTGTATAACCGAAACCCCGTACAACTGAGCCCCCGTGCTACTGAACCCTCGTGCTACTGAACCCTCGTGCAACTCGACCCCATTTAACTAAACCCCCGTGTATTTTAAACCCCCTTTAACTGAACCCTCGTGCAACTCAACCTTCCGTGCAACTCAACTCCCGTGCAACTCAACCCCAACCTGGGCGTGCACATATTTCCTTTTGGTGAATTGACTTTCCCTTTTAAGCACTCTCTGAAAGTTCCAACTTAATACACAAATTCCTTAATGAAGAAATAATTTGTTTTTTCACCTTACAATGAACGTGCTAGAATTGATACATTGACCCTTCCCTGTCTAAAATTTTATAAAAAAGCCACTTAATCATCTGTTAAACCCTTTTTACTTTCATCAAATACGTCTCGTTTAATTTGGCCATAAAAGGAAACTCTTGAATCGCACATACAAGAATCATTTATTTAACAGAAATCCACGCTTTTTGAATAGCCACCAAATAAAAATAAAACGCACAAAATGTGGCATTGTTCCATCTTGCCCCCTATCAATTCTGAGTTTCCGGCTAGAATTAGACAAAGCCTCCGTCTTAATCACCAAAGCTTTTGTAGTTTGGTTCCAAAAAAGGACCCTTTTCTGTAATTATAAAACACATATGGTTTTAATCTCTGTGATAAAATGCGCGTGCGAAGCCTGTTCTCCGAAAGTGACCGTTTCTTGTAACACAGAAGAATTCTATTTAGACCGGAAAAGGATTTTTGATAACTGGAAAAAAGGACATTTTTTTTGAACGAAATAACTATTTCTACAGAGCAGGGTGAGGGTGGTTTTTGTTTACATAATAGAAAAAAGCATACTTAGCGTTTTCTATCGAATATACTCATTATATTCTTAAGATTTTGTATTGTTGGAGGGGAGGGGGCTAAGTCCCCCTGAAATTTGAATTTACTAGTAAAACAATATTTTTTTTGGAAATAAAGAATGAAAGTGTACTCACATTGAAAATAGAAATATCCATTGTTTTCAAAGTTAATAATATGCAGTGTCCCTTGCTTGATGTGTTAAAACATAATGAAAATTAAATTCCTATACATGACCATTTTATACGGGGTTTCAAGGATGAATAAAAACGGATGTTGAGTTACATAATTTCGTGCGTGCCCCCAAACACATGTTTGACTATTATATATCATACCAGTTTTTTTTTTTTTTTTTTTTTTTTTTTTTTTTTTTTTTAAGAATGCACACGTGAATTCATGACGTACATTCATTGTGCAATTGACAACAAAAACAGAAAAAAAAACCTGTTTGCTTTAAATTATATTATTACGAGCAAAACATGCTTGACTACATTATACATTGCCAAGTTTAAAAAAAAAAAAAAAACTCGACTTTAGAGTGCCAACTTTTAAAATGTTCACGCGTAAATACAGTGTCCCACGCATGGGTTTTTCTTGCCCAATTCCAATGTATATTTTCATGTAGGGTTCGCATCTATTACACTTTTGACCATATTCTTGTATGCGTGAATGTATAGTCGAATGTGTTCGTGAATGTATTCGTGAAATCTTATACAAGCTTACTACTGACGAGAAGTCGTCCCAAAACAGAAACCATCGTAAGATATATCAGACTTCATGAAAGAGAGACAATCGTCCACCCCTCTTCTCCCCCACATAAAGACAAGAAATAAAATACAAGAAATCTAAATTTAACTATTTAGGAATGCCTAAAGTTCAATTTTTTACTGCTGTTGTTAGTTCTGTATTCATTGGCTAAGCAGATGAGGGTGTACTGTGCGTTTCCTCAACTTTGTTGAGGATCAAGATATACAACAAGGTCAAAATATCATAATGCTCTTGAAAAATAGTCTGGGCAAAAAGTAGCGTTTACTCTCCCTCTCTGTTTAGAAAAAGAGGAAGCTTGTTTACGCAGCCCAGGCAAAAAATGACTTCATGTAAGTTTCCTCAAGTTTAGTCCTACCCATCAAAAGTTACCCGCCTGAGAAAAGTTGCCTGATTTTCGAAAAAAGGGGGAAACACCCCCTAAAAGATATACAATATTAAGGAAAATTACACCATCAGATTCAGCGTATAAGAGAACCCTACTGAAGAGGTTTCAAGCTCCTATCTGCAAAAATGTGGAATTTTGTAATTTTTGTTAGAAGAAAGACCACGGATGCGTGTTTATTTGTTTTTCCAAGTGTGATCGTATCAACCCAGTTGTCCTAGATTATCACGATAGGGCTCATTCAAACTGAAATTTAAAAGTTCTAGTGCCCTTCTTAATTGACCAAAAAATGGAGGGCAACTAGGTCCCCTCCCACGCTCATTTTTTCCCAAAGTCACCCAATCAAAATTCTGATATAGATATTTTGTTCAGCATGGTCTAAAATATAATAACTACGTCTTTTAGGATGACTTAATCCCCCACAGTCCCCGGGGGAAGGGCTGAAAGTAATGAACTTTACCCAATGTTTACATATAGTACTGGTTATTGGGAAGTATACAGACGTTTTAAGGAGGGATTTTTTCTGTTAGTGGAGGGAGTGGGCTAGGGATTACGTGGAAGGATCTTTCTACGGAGGAAGTTTTCATGGGGAAGGGACATTGCTGTGAAGGGGGAGCCGGATTTCCCAGGATTACTTAAAAAAAAACGATCAGAAATTAAATATAAAAAAAAAGTTTTTCAACTGAGTGTAAGGAGCAACATCAAAACTTAAAACGAACAGTAATTATTACGTATATGATCCGGGTTTGCCCCCTAGTCAATACCTCACTCTTTACGCCAAAGATTTTTTATTACTTTCATAAGAGCTATTTGTTCTAATTAACGGTCTTTGTGATTAAGGGGTCATTTTTAAAGAATTGGAACAAAATTCGAACTTTAGCGTAAAGAGCGAGGCATTGACTAGGGGGCGAACCCCTAATATACGTATTAAAAATATATGAATATAGAAGTTTGTTACGTAAGTTAATTCGTAAGTTATGTATATTTATTAATAATAAAAACGTTCGTAAATAAAATTAAACAACTTTCGAGGAAGCCATTTAACCAAATAAAAGTAAAATTAATATACAAATTTAGTTTTAATTATTCATGTACGGTGAGCCAAAATCAAAACCTGCATTAACTTAAAAACGTTCAAAAAACAAGTTTTTTTTGTAACTGAAAGTAAGGAGCGACATTAAATTTAAAACGAACAGAAATTATTCCGTATATGAAAGGGGCTGTCCCCTCCTCACCGCCTCGCTCTTTACGCTAAAGTAAGACTCTTTCTCACAACTCTATTTTCTAAAACAATAAAAAAATTTAGCGTAAAGAGCGAGGCGTTAAGGAGGGGACATCCCCTTTCATATGCGGAATAATTTCTGTTCGTTTTAAGTTTTAATGTCGCTCCTTACTTTCAGTTAAAAAAACTTCTTTTTTTTTATTTAATCAAAAGTTAAAGATGATTATTTTAATGAAAATGGTTGAAAGGTGCTCCCAGTCTTTATGCATAATCCTAGAGGCGATAGGTTGTGAGTAATAGTGGTTGATTACAAATCGAAGGACAATTTTGCAATAAAAGGAATCTAAAATTATTATGCGGCTGCTCCTATATGATGTACTCATAATACATATTTTTTTTCTTTTTAGCATACCACGTTTTTTAACACTGATCAAGACAATCACTGTTTCTAATAAAAAATATCAGTCAGCATCATCAGTAATTAACATATACAAAAACTAAATCAGCTAAACAACGGGCAAAAAAAAGGTTCAATCTAAAACAACCGGAACTTATTACGAATGAATCAATAGGAAATGGAATAAACACAAATTACAATGAGCAATGAAATCACATTTAAATTGATTTAAATTATCAAAAATAATAGTGGCGATTTTCAGCTCTTAACACCATCTGACATGCTAAATTATCATTTGGGCTCCTTAACACCATCTGACACGCTAAATTATCATTTGGGCTCCTTAACACCATCTGACATGCTAAATTTTTCATTTGGGCTCCTTAACACCATCTGACATGCTAAATTATCATTTGGGCTCCTTAACACCATCTGACATGCTAAATTATCATTTGGGCTCCTTAACACCATCTGACATGTTAAATTATCATTTGGGGCTCCTTAACACCATCTAACATGCTAAATTATCATTTGGGCTTCTTAACACCATATGACATGCTAAATTATCATTTGGGCTCCTTAACACCATCTGACATGCTAAACTATCATTTGGGCTCCTTGACACCATCTGACATGCTAAATTATCATTTGGCTCTACTGAAAAAGAAATTCTTCTTTATTGTAACATTTAAAAATAAAATGCTGCTCAAGCTTCAAGCAGTTTTATCTCTTAATTTTACGGGCTACCAATTTTCCTTTCTAAACAACAAACTCGATAACTATGAGGTATTTTAGCTATTTCAGCTCAAATACCCCTTATTCTACTCCAAAATCCCTGGTCCGTGCTCATAAACATTTTTATTCCCCATTTCAAGTTTTGAGTTCAATAACTGAGAAAATTCCAAAGCCAGAGCAGTGTTTTTAGTTAATTCCCAGCCTTTTTTTTTTAGTGGCGCAATAGTGATTGCAAAATGAATCAAATATATGAAGTAATTCTTGGCAGAAGGCAAGCTGACTAAGCTATCAAAAAACGATGTAACATTGAATTTACCCTGGTAATTATATGAAAAATTGGGAGAAACCGTAACATTGACAAGACTTGGGGCACTGGCAAATTCACGGATACTTTATGTGTATCCAATAATGAATAAATCCTGTCAGTACTCTTGGAGCAGCTTAAGTATTTTATTTGTTACAGTCGTTTTTTTTTTACTTCTTGGGGTATCCAAAAGAGGTACGTAGGGGCAGACTCAAAATTTGCTCCGATTACCCGGAGTATTAAAAACATGTTAAAAGGCAAGTCTTATGAAGTTTGGGATTAACATAATAATGTTGGCAAATTACCATTTTAAACCTTTGTAGTCTCAAATGTACAAATCCTACTAGTCACCACACATTGCAATGCCAAGCCAACTAAAACTGATGTTGCTGGTGAAACTGACCCTATTATCGTCAGAGATTCTCTTATAACTGCCTTCCCTGACGTTTCTACTTCTTCCAAATATATTTTTGTCACCTCTATTCATTTGGCCCCTGCTGGATTACCTACTTTTTCATTATCCTTTGACATCGGGATCGAAAGCTTATGGCTTAAGTCTTGGATTTTACATCTTAACTGCATTCTTAGTCCGTATTAATAATCTACCTTAACATTAGTAGGCTACTATGCATAATAAAAATAAAATAATAAAATAATTTTGGTGAAGTTTCTGTATTTAGGTGACCATGCTACTTACTCTTCTTAATTTTTGAATCTTATGCATGACTATGTTTTGTACGAACATAATTTTAGTTCCTAAATTTATCGTTTTAGTACGTTTTACGTCTCAGAAGACATTTTCTAAAAGATTATATGCAATAAGCAGTGCAAATGTATGTGTCTCCATAACCAAATTAAAAAGAAACTCCACTCAGAACTGTCAGAGGTTACTCTCAGACCCAATTTGTCAATAAATACAACAATTTTGTCGTTTAAGGATATTCCGGTAATTACAACTACTATTATATGAGACCAGTACAATCAAAACTTTGTGTTTAGGCTGGGACTGCCAAAATTCGGCAATCTCTTTGAAGCAAGTGCCTGGCAACACTGTCATGTATTTTATGTCATTTAACAATTTAATTTACGTAGATAGTTATTTTTTGCTTAAATAAGAGATAAAGTTTAATAAGACAATATTTACCAGTGTTTTCACTTCACTTATTTCATTTTCTCTGCTAAAATACCTACTTTACAGCCATAGCCTACTAATTAACAGATTAAACAAAGACAATAGATTGAAGATAATATTAGTATTTTAGAATATGAAGTGAGGTCTTATAAAATAAAATCTTTTGTACCAACCACTGAAGTTTTTACTGACTCATGTAAAATGAAAAAGCAATAAAAAAGTAGCCTATTAAGTTCATAATTCATGATTATCGTGTGTCCTTGGTTAGAGTAGTGATAAAGTAAACACTGCTACTTAAAACAAAATACGGGTGATAAAAACGAGTTAAATTTTGCATTCTGTTGCGCTATTTGTTCCAAGTACTAAAAGATACACGCAGTATACTTAGGCTGATATTTTTCTTTTTTAGAAATTTTTTGTTGGCTTTTTTTTTTTTTTATTAATTGTGTGTGAAAGAATGACTTTTAAAATTTGATACATAAATTTGTCATGGAATCTAAAAGACGGCGATCTTATTTCATTCTTTGTTGGATGAAGAATGAATTGACGTATAGAAAAACAAATCCATCTGTTTGGAGTTTTTAAAATTGATGACTCGACAAATTATGCACATAAACTAGGGCGAAGAAACTCTTAAGTTAGTAAAAAACCATTTGAGTTTGAGTTTTGCTGACGTTAAAGCTGATTGACGGGGTAAGAGTGAAGTTTTAATCTGTATACGATTTTTATTTCATGCTCTGAAAAAGTTAAATAATATTTTTTCTTTGTTACAGGTATGCACAATGTCTTTTAAAGATGCGAAAAAAAAGTTGCAAAATTTCTAAATTCCAAAAAATGGGAGGGAGGAGGTTTTAGAGTTGATAAAGAGATAAAATGAATCAACCAATGAAAATCGGTGAAAACCAACGGATAAATATATTTTTTTGGCTATGATCTAGCCTCATTAGGGGAGTGGCGCAATTTTCATGGTAGTGACCATTATATTCACAAAGAGTCTTGATTGAGGACTTGGATGGTGCTACTATTCTTTTGTTATTATAGTGTTTCTTCATAAGAGCCCATAGACAAGAATTTTCTTTATTTATTTTGTGCTAATCTATTAAACTTCAGACTTTGAGGGGTTGCCATTATTTCCCCACAAAAAACAGGAAAATTTCAATGGAACAATTTATAAATAATTCTTAAAATACCAACAACAATCCTTATACCTTGTATACTGGCTGCCAAATCTAATTCAACTCTTGCTGAATCTGGCAATTAATAGAACTGGCGATTAAATTTCTGATTAAGAATATTATATTCTGAAATAGTATATTATTTAAAATGCGGATGAAAATTGAAGGAAACGTAAAAATCTGATTAATAGAATCTTTCTGAATATTAAAAAGTAAAGATCTCATTATCGTAGTGTCTTCATGCAGTTTTGTATATGATCTGGGCTATAACATTGACCGTGGAATCGAAAGGTGCAACTCTGGTTATTATTACGTCTCGTTCAGAAGAGCCCTTAGACAAGAAAGTTACCAAAAATAGAACAAAATTCTTACTATTCATGCACTTGTTCTTATATAAGATTTGCGAATTGACGCATTTGCAAGCTCCATTTTTACATCTGCCACTGCTAAATTTGCAATCTTTGTCACTTTCACACTCAATGACTAATCTACCTCCACGTCCGTCTCTTCCAGCTTCTAGAGGACCATGATTGACCCCAATTGAAACATTCAATAGCTAAAATTATAATAAATAACAGGAAGGAGTGTAAGTCTGGGATGGAGGGGGAGTCAGCCACCCCCATGTTTTGAATAATACCTTTATTCGGGTATTTCCATTGAAAAATACCTTTTTGGCATTTTCTCCGACAAAATTGAAAAAAACTGTCCTCTCCCCTCTTAGATTTTGAAAAAAAATATTTTCCTTCCCACCTATATTTCTGTGAATTGATGCCATTGTAAAAGGGGTAAATTTTTGGATAGGTTAGAATCTGAAGAAAGGTACGCGGAAGTGTTAGCCTATACTGTTTTGCTTTTTACGATGAGTTGTTGTATATGGTAGTAATAATAACATGACTATGCGTGCATAAGAACCTTAAAAATTGACTAGTTCCATTCGAACGTACTAATTTTCAGGAAGCTTCTATTCGAACGTTGCAATTGTGAAATAAGTACTTTAAGAATAAAATTTGAAGGTTCTTAGCGTTTATGGTATTATCCTATTAGCGATCCTATTAGGTGGCGACACATGATTTCGTGTAAATCACAGACAATGCAATAGCGCTGCCTAAGCAAAGAATGATGTTGGTACAATGTATTATTTATCTGTTGTTTTCTTTCGACCATTTCACTTCGTATAGAAGGAAATGTTGTAGAAACTTCATAAGGGGCCCATTCGATAGGAAATTGAAAGTTCTAGTACCCTTTTCAATAGTCAAAATTGATTGAAGAGCAACCATCCCCCCGCGCCCATCATTTCTCCAAGCACATCCAATCAAAATTTTGAGATAGCCATTTTGTTCAGCATATTTGAAAGCTCCAGTAGTTATGTCTTTGGTGATGACAACCCCCATGGCCCTCAGGGCAATGGCTATAAGTTATACTAGTTGCCAGTCAATAATATACGTATATGGTTTTGTTGGAAGCGGTAGTCGTATAAACTCTGGATGGGGCTCATTCAATTGGAAATCAGAAGTCCTAGCGCCCCTTTTAAGAGTCAAAAGCGATCGGACGGCAACTAGTCCCCCCTCTGTTCTCTTTTCCCATATGCATCCAATAGAAATTTTGAGATAGCGATTTTGTTCAAAATAGCCTTAAGATTATATATCAAGACCTTTGGGGCAGAAACAAACCCCAGAGCCTCGAGGTAAGAGTTGTGAGTTATGCCCTGGGGACATATAATATTATTTATAGAAGGGGTGGTTGTATAAACTTTAGAAAAGACTCATTTGATTGGAAATTGAAAGTTTCACTTTTCTTTTAAGAGTCAAAAGTGGTGAAGGGCAACTAACTACCCCCCCCCCCCCCCGCGATGCCCTCTTTTCCATAAACACAACTGAATGAAATTGTGAAATAGCCATTGTATTCAAAATACTCAAAGGAACATATAACAATGCCTTAAGGGTTGGCACATCCCCCCCGAGCCTTTGGGCAAGGGTTGTGAGTTAAGCCCTTAGGAAATATAGTGTTTTAATTTGGGCTTGAAGCTTTTTTTTAATTGGGTTTTATATGGTTTTACTTGGGGCTTATTTGATTGGAAATTAGAAGTTTTAGGTCCCTTTTTAAGAGCCAATAGTGGTTTCAGGGCAACCAGCCCCCTCCCCACCCACGCTCATCATTTCCCAAAACAAACATCCAATCGAAATTTTGAGACATATATTTTCTCCAGCATTGTGGAAAGGTCCAATAATTATGCCTTTTTGGGATGTCACCCCACCTCGCAGCCTTCAGGGTAAGGGCTGTAAGTTAGGCAATTCGTTCATTGTTAACGTATAATATATGCTATTGAGAAAGGTATACATGTTATACCTTTACTTTCCCAAAATACGAAGGACACTCAGGTGAGCCTTTCATGGAATGTTGAGGGGAGCGTTGAACTAAATCAAACCACGTTACGTGTATATGGGTTGTCAAAAGGACGTAACTCAAGAATGACCGAGTATATTAATTTGGAACTTTCAGGAAATGATAAGGGCGATGGTCAATTGATAAAAAGTGGTATATATGAAAACTACTACTACTACTACTGCTGCTACCAGTGTTTCTACTGCTACCACAACTGCTACTACTACTATTACCACTAATGTCAATAAAACTACATCTTATGTAGTGAGTACTACCGAGGCGTAGGATATTGAAATAAACATTTGAGGAAACATTAAGGGGAAAGTCAACTAAATGAAAATATAATATGTCCTTACAGATTGCTGATACGGGCGTATCAGCAATATTTTTGGAACGGCTTACCGTATTCAGAGGAAACTTCTGGGGTGTCATGAGTGGGATATTCAACTGACCAAAAGGCAACATGCACCTGCTGCTACTGCTATTTATACTGCTACTACTGATGTTGCTACTACTACTATAGTTATACACTATAACTGATACTACTGTTCCTTCTACTACCACTACTACTGTGATAGTAGTACAATTAAGACTACGTACATAAAGATGAAAATTTGACAGAATGTTGAGGGTAAATTTGAACTAAATCGAAAAATACCATGTCCATGCATATTGTCAAAAGGACGTACCTCTAGAATGGACTTGGGCATTAATTTTTGAAATTTCACTGAATAATTAAAGGGGAGACCGATTGACAAAAAGGTTATATGTACATGCCGCTACTAACACTAGTACCACTGCTACTTTTACTAATACTTCTACTACTACTACTACTGCTTCTTAACTACTCCAACTACTGCTTCAAGTGCAACAATTTGTAAGGCTTAGAGTATTAAGATGAAAAGGGTGTCAAAAGGGGGTTAATAGGGCATATGAGCAATATTTTTGGAGCGACTTAGCGCATCAAAATGAAATTTCCGAGGCATCGTGAGGAAGCTGTTCAACTGACCAAAATGCAACGTGTACCACAACCACTGTGATACTAGTACTATCAAGGCTAAATCTACTAAGGTACAATTTAAGAGAATACTGAGGGCAAATTTGAATTAAATCAAAACACACTATGTGCATTCAGATTGTCAAGTTTTGATTTTGAGTCGGTTATACCTTGTAAATTTCTGTAACTCTCAGCAATATTTAGTTTGAAAAACAATACGTCTATCAATACCTTAAGATCTTCTTTAAATTTAAAGGGAATCCCTTTCCGCTTTCTTCTACAAACAAACTAGTTTTTTACCTTCTTCTCAAAGCATTTATGAATACAAAGTAACTGAAATGCAATTCAGAAAAAAAAAATTATCAAATAAAGTCCTATACATTAAATCTAGATTTAAATTCAAATATATAGTTTATTTAATTTTTTGGTTAAATTAAGCAGTATAATTCTTATTTTCTTGCAAATAATAAGTGACCTGGAGCCATAAGCCAAAATTCCGATTATCATGGTATGTTTTATTTATTGAAAATGATGCAAAAAAAGAGAACCTACTGTAGGCCAGTCAGATATAGGATTTTATCCAACATTTCTGTGCGAATATCAAGAGAAAAGACAGGATAATCTTAGCAATAATTTTAATTTTGAAGCACATGGACTCCCTATGATGAAAATTTCGTTTGTCCAAGCCATCAATCAGCCTACTGGGTGAAATTTTCTGAGCTTAAATATGTACAGAGAGTAACTCTACAAATCCTTTGTTAAAAAGATTCCAAGTTTTAGAGTTATTCACTTAGTCTTGAAACAAGTCAGCGAAAAAAAAAAAAAAAAAAAAAAAAAAAAAAAAAAAAAAAAAAAAAAAAAAAAAAAAAAAAAAAAAAAAAAATTGAAATGACTTAGCCTTAGAAAAAAGGACAGATCGCATAATTTTCAATCCTTTCTCTGGGGGCTGTGGGCAGCCATTTCCCATGGACTCTGGGGTACTGTGTCCACCCTAAGGACATTGTTATATTATTTTTGTACAATTGGCAACAAAATGGCTATCTCACAATTTCAATTGAATGCGTTTTAGGAAAAAAAGATGTCAGGTAGGGGGGCTAGTTGCTCTCCATCATGTTTGACTCTCAAAATGGAACTAGAATTAGGCTATATATTTCAAACCAAGTGAGCTTCTTCTAAAGTTCACACGATCACCCCCTTTTATAATAAACTTATATGCCCCTGGGGCAAAACTTACAACCCTTACCCCCAAACTCAGGGGGATTCTGTCCACCCCGAAGGCCTTATTATATGACCTTAGGACTATTTTTGAGAAAATGGCTATCTCATAATTTTTATCGAATGCACTTGTGGAAAATACGACGTAGGGAGGGGGGTTGGCTGCCCCCGATCACTTTGACTTTTAAAAGGGAACTAGAACATCTGATTTCCAATCCAGTGATCCCACTCCAGAGTTTACACAACCACCCTTTCCATTAGAGCCTTATATGCCCTTGAGGCATAACTTAGAACCCTTGTGCTGAGGGCTCTGGGGGGTGTCATCCTCGAAGACATAATTTCCTGACCTTTCAACTACGCTGAAAAATGGATACCTCAAAATTTTGATTAGATGTGTGACCGTGTTGGGGAAATGGTGGGCGTGGGATGGGAAAACTTATAAAACGAGGAAAACTTATATTATAAATAAAAATCAAGATTAAAATGAATAAAAATCACTACAAACAAGAGTCACCCTTCCCTAACTGCAAAAGTCTAAAGCCTTTTACATCATTGGTGTTTTACTGAAAACTATATGTCTTAAACATAAAACTAAACTCGTGGATAGTAAAATAAAACTAAACTGAATATTTGAAATATAATTACATTAATTAGTGAAAAGCTCCTCAGTTAGATTTTATTTCACTGTAATATTTTTTTTTTTATTTTCAATGTTGTAATAAGTCCAACAGAATATATCTGTATTACAGTTCGTTTTCAGCAAAGCGCCATTGACTTAGTAGCCTTTAGATTTTTACAATTAGGGATGGGGGCAGTAGCCAATCTCTTGTCTGTAGTAAAAACTAAATTTGTCTTGAACATTCTTGGAAAGAACCAATGAAATTAAAATAAATATTCAATATATAGTGATATTAATTGCTGAAAGCTCATCGGTTAAAGATTTCATTTTATTGTAGTTTTTATTTTCAATGTTGATTAAAGTATGAAAGAAAATATTTGTAATATAATTCGTTTTAAGTAAAGCGCTAATGATGCAATAGGCCTAAGACTTTCAAAATTAGGAGCAGGGTAGTAGCAAAACTCTTAATTGTAGTGATTTTTATTCGTTTTAAGCTTGATTTACATATTCAATTTAAGTTTTTTCTCATTTTAAGAATTATTTTTTCATTTATATTAGCACCTGTTGTATGTTTGTTTGCTATGATTGTTTATTTAATTTCTGTTCGTCTTGAGCTTCATGTATTCTTTAACAGTAAGAGGTTTTTGTCCGTTTTAAGCTCGATTTGCGTATTCAATTCAGGATTTTCTCGTTTTAAGATGTATTTATTCCTTCATATTAGTATCTGCTGTAATTTTGTTAGCTATGATTATTTATTTAATTTCTGGTTCTAAAAAGTGAGCGTTCCGAAAGATGGAGGTGTATTTGTTAGATGTTTTCCAGAGGGATAATATACGGATCTTTTGGATAACCGTCTGACTGACCGAAATTCAAACAGTAATTGTGCAAAAAATGTGGTTCTATTGCGCTTTCTAAGGTTATAATGAGAAAATGGTTTACATGGCTAGGAAACTTTCTGTGGATGAAGGATGACAGATTGTCAAACATGGTCAAACCATCTAGGACCAAACAAAAAGCAAATCTTTTCAGAATATGATGGTCGGAGGTGGTCGTAAAGAAGGATTTAAGGGAAATCGGACTTTCTGGGCGGGTGTAAAGAGGGAGACTTTGAATAGATTGGGGATAACAGGAGCGTGCGTATCTGTCAGTAATATGCTAGTAACAAATACGGGAGGCCACCTACCCCCTTCAATCCCTGGTACCGACACTTTTTTTTAAGTCCCTCATATGCCCTTCACAAATACAAGCACATAAATATCCCAATGTGCTATTGGAGACATCGGGCCTGTTGTGCATCTGGTATTACTTAATCATATCCAGTTGACAAGAAAATTTCTGGAAGTATTATTATCTGAGTTTCGTTTGCTAAGTATGTTGTTCAATAATTGAAGTGAGTTTGAAGTGACATGCTGTCTAATAAAGGAAGTTTTGATATGGATTCTAGTATACAATTGGAGGTGATCTTTTTTGTGTACTCTAATGGTATCGAACCCATTATTGATGATTTATTTTTGATTATGACTACAACCAGCCAGATATCATTTTTGTAACTAAATGGTCCTGAGCACATTTGTTTTCCATTACCGGGGCTTGCGCATGAGTTTGGCTCCGCATATTCCCATAAAGGACCCAATGGCCCCCACCAGGGCCCCCAAGCCCCCTTCCAGGTTCCCAATACCCCCTCCCCCCAATTCTTCCCCCTATATTCTTGACTTAGAAGTTTTTTAAACTTTTTTTTACATGTCTTAAAATGACGTACAATAGAATCAGATTCTTTTTATAGTTAAACATATATGAAGTAGAAATGCATCAAGACTCAGTCATGTGCAGAAAATACTATAGGCACAGAAGGGGTATACTTGAGTCTGAAATAGGTAAATTAGGTTTTTTTACCAAAGTCTGAGAGATATGAATCGGATTCTTTTTTAGAGTTAGACACATATGAAGCTGGAATTTATCACGATTCAGTCATAGACAGACACTACTATCAGCTCACAACTGGTACACTAGAGTCTGAAAAAGGTGAATTAGGTTTCTACCAAAGTCTGAGAGAGATGAATCGGATTCTTTTTAGAGTTAGAGACACATAAGTTGGGATTTATCAAGATTCAGTCAGACACAGACATTAATATCAGCTCAAAAGTGGTATACTAGAGTCTGAAATAGGTGAATTAGGTTTTTACCAAAGTCTGATAGAGATGAATTGGACTCTATTTAGAGTTAGAGACAAATGAAGTATGAGTTTATCAAGATTCAGTGAAACACAGCTACTACAACCAGCTGACAAGTGATATACTAGAGTCTGAAACATGTGAATGATGTTTTTACCAAAATCTGAGAGAGATGTATCAAATTTTTTTTTAGTGTTAGAGACATATTAAGTGGAATTTATCAAGATTCAGTCAGACACATACACCACTACCAACTCACAAATGGTATACTAGACTCTGAAATAGGTGAATTAAGTTTTTACCAAAGTCCGAGAGTGATGAATCGGATTCTTTTTAGAGTTAGAGACATATGAAGTAGGAATTTATCAAGATTCAGGCAATCACAGATACTACTACCAGCTCACAATTGATATATAGAGTCTGAAGTATGTGAATTAGGTTCTTACCAGAGTGTGAGAGAGATGCATCAAATTCTTTTAGTGTTAGAGCCATATAAAGTGGAAATTTATCAATATTCAGTCAGACACATACACCACTACCAACTCACAAGTGGTATACTAAAATCTAAAATAGGTGAACTAAGTTTTTACCAAAGTCTGAGAGAGATGAATCGGATTCTTTTTAGAATTAGAGATTATGATTTGGGAATTTGTCAAGATTCAGTCAAACACAAACAAAGAGAGAATGTATCAAGATCCATTCAGACACAGACACTAATATCAGCTCACAAAGTGGTATGTTAGAGTCTGAAATAGTTGAGTTAGGTTTTTACCAAAGTCTGAGAAAGATGAATCGGATTCATTTTTAGAGTTAGAGACATATGAAGTGGGAATTTATCAATATTCAGTTAAACACAGAAACTAATACCAGCTTAGAAGCAATATACTAGAGTCTAAAATAGGTGAATTGATTTTTAAAAAAGACTGATAGAGATGAATCGGATTCTTTTTAGAGTTAGAGACATACGAAGTGGGGATTTATCCAGATTCAGTCGGAGTCATACACTAATACCAGGTTACAATTGGTATACTAGTGTCTGAAACAGATGAATTAGGTATTTACCAAAGTCTGATAGAGATGATCATTAATAAGTGAATTAGGGTTTTACCAAAGCCCGAGAGAAATGAATCATATTCTTTTAAGAGTTTTTGAGACATATTTAGTGGGAATTTATCAAGATTCAGTCTGGCACAGACACAACTACCGACTCCCAAGTGGTATACTAGAGTCTGAGATAGATGAATTAGGTTTTTTACCAAAGTCTGAGAGGGATGGATCAGATTTATTTTTAGAATTAGAGACATATGATGTGGGAATTTATCTAGATTCAGTCAAACACAGACACTACTATCAGGTCACAAGAGGTATACTAGAGTCTGAAATAGGTGGATTGTATTTTTACCAAAGTCCGAGAGAGATGAATCGGACCCTTTTTTGAATTAGAGGCATATGAAGAAGGAACACAACTTATGGCAATACAAGTGATTTTTTACCTGCACTCGGGTACCTGCAGCCGATCTTCAACCGCACCTCTTTTCAAGTAATTTCATTCAAGTTAGGTTCCTTTAGGTTCACTTAGCGTGACACGCCAGGCTATGTAAGCCTAAACAAACCGAACTTAAATGAAGTTACAATTATAATATTTTTGGATTCTATCATACCACTTGTGAGATGATAGTTGTGTCTATGTCTGACTGAATCTTGATAAATTCGCTCTTCATATGTATCGAACACTAAAAAGAATCCGATTCATCTCTCTCAGACTTCGGTAAAAACCTAATTCATTTATTTCAGACTCTGATATACCCCCTGAAGGGATGATAGTAGTGTCTCTGTTAGACTGAATCTTGATAAATTACCAAATTTTATATGTCTAACTCTAAAAAGAATCCAATTAGTCGCTTTCAGACTTCGGTAAAAGCCTAATTCATCTATCTCTGACTCTAGTGTACCACTTGTTTGAGTTGGTGGTAGTTTCAGTGTTTCATTGAATATTGATAAATTCCCACTTCATATGTCTCTAACTCTAAAAAGATTACGATTCATCTCTCTCAGACTTTGGTAAAACCTTAATTCACCTATTGCAGTCTCTAGTATACCACTTGTGAGCTGGTAGTAGTGTCTTAAGGATGATAGCCCCGTTAGAGCACTCAGGGCAAAGGTTGTAAGTTATACCCTAGGGGCATATAAGGTTCTTATAGCAAGCGTTGTCGTAGAGAACTTAAAAAAACGGCTTATTTGATTGAAAATTGAAAGGGCGACTGCCCTTTTTAATAGTCAAAAGTGATTGAAGGGCAGCTAAACCCCCCCCCTCACGCCAATTATTTTCCCAAACACATCCAATCAAAACTTTCAGATTGCAATTCTGTTCAACGTAGTTCAAAGCTCTAGAAATTAGGTCTTTGAGGATGACATACCCGCCACACCCCTCAGGGCAAGGGTTTTAAGTTATGCCCTTGGGAAATATAAGGTTTTTGTGTAGAAGCGTTGTCGTAGAAACTTCAAAAAGGCTCATTCAATTAGAAATTGAAAGCGCTAGGGCCCTTTTTAATAGTCGAAACTGATCTAAGGGCAACAGACCCCCCTCTCACGCCAACCATTTCCAAAAACACATCCAATCAAAGCTTTGAGATTGCCATTTTTGTTCAACGTAGTTGAAAGCTCTGGAAATTAGGTTTTTTAGAATGACAAACCCCCACAGCCCTCAGGGCGAGGGTTATAAGTTATGTCCTGGGGGCATATAAGGTTTTTATAGTAAGCGCGTTGTCGTAAAAACTTCAAAGGGGACTAATTCAATTGGAAAAGGGCTAGTGCCCTTTTCAATAGTTGAAAGTAATTGGAGGGCAAATAAACCCCCTGTCACGCCCACCATTTTTCCAAACAATTGCAATCAAAATTTTGAGAAATCCATTTTGTTCAACGCAGTTAAAAGTTCTTGAAATTGGGTCTTTGAGAATGATAACCCCTCAGAGCCCCGAGGGCAAGGGTTTTAAGTTATGTCCTGTGGGCATATAAGGCTTTTTATAGAAAGCGTTGTCTTGACACTTCAAAAGGGTCCGTTTGATTAGAAATTGAAAGGGCTAGTGCTCTTTTGAATAGTAGAAAGTGATTGGAGGTCAGCGCTTACCCCCCCACTCTCACGCCCACCTTTTTCCAAACATATCCAATCAAAATTTTGAGATGGCCATTCTGTTCAACGTAGTTTGAAAGTTCTGGAAATTAGGTCTTTGAGTATGACCAACCCCCCACACCCCTCAGGGCAAGGGTTGTAAGTTACGCCCTTGGGGCACGTAAAGTTTTTGTTGTAGAAGCTTCAAAAAGGGCTCATTCAATTAGAAGTTGAAAGGGCTAGTGCCCTTTTTAATATTCGAAAGTGATTGGAGGGCACCTGCCCCCCTCCTTTCTTAAGCCCACCATTTTCCCCAAACACATGCAATCCAAAAATTTTAGATATCAATTTTGTTCAATGCAGTTGAAAGTCTTGGAAATTAGGTCTTTGAGGATGATACCCCCCTCCCAAATCCGTCAGGGCAAGGGGTGGAAGTTATTCCTTGGGGGCATATAAGGTTTTAATAGAAAGCTTTTTAGTAGAAACATCCAAAAGGGCTCAATCGATTGGAAATTGAAAGGGCTAGTGCCCTTTTTAATATTCCAAAGTGATTGGAGAGGGCACCTGCCCCCCTCCTTTCTTAAGCCCACCATTTCCCAAACACATGCAATCCAAAGTTTTAGGTATCCATTTTGTTCAATGCAGTTGAAAGTCTTGGAAATTAGGTCTCTGAGGAGGATACTCCCCTCCACATCCCTCAGGGCAAGGGGTGGAAGTTATTCTTTGGGGGCATATAAGATTTTAATAGAAAGCTTTGTAGTAGAAACATCCAAAAGGGCTCAATCAATTGGAAATTGAAAGGGCTAGTGCCCTTTTTAATAGTAGAAAGTGATTGGAGGGCAACTAGCCCCCCCCCACCGACCATGATTTACCCAAACACATCCAATCAAAATTTTGAGATAGTCATTTTTTCCAACGTAATTGAGAGTTAAAGAAATTAGGTCTTTAAGGATGACAACCCCCCCCCACCACACTCCTCAGGGTAAGAGCTGTAAATTATGCCCGGGAGGCATATAAGGTTTTTACAGAAGGCGGTGTTGTAGAAACTTCAAAAAGGGCTCATTCGATTAGAAATTGAGAGAGCTGGTGCTCTTTTTAATAGTCGGAAGTAATTGAAGGGCAACACCCCTCTCACACCAACCATCTCCCCGAACACATCCATCAAAATTTTGAGATAAACCATTTTGTTCAACGTAGTTTAAAGTTCTGGAAATTAGGTCTTTGAGGATGACAATCCCCCTCCCCCACAACCCTCAGTTTTTATAGAAGGTGTTTGTCGTAGAAACTTCAAAAAAGGGCTCATTCGATTGGAAAATGAAAGCGCTAGTGCCCTTTTTAATAGTTGAAAGTGATTGGAGGACAACTAACCCCCTCTCACGCCCCACCATTTCCGAACACACTCAATCAAAATTTTGAGATAGCCATTTTGTTCAACGTAGTTCAAAGGTCCAGAAATTGTGTCTTTGAGGATGACAACCCCCCCCCCCCACAGCCCCCCGAGAAAAGTTTGCAAGTTATGCCCTGGGTGTATACAAGGTTTTTTATAGAAAGCGTTGTCGTAGAAAACTCCAAAAAGGGCTTATTCAATTGGGAATTGAGAGGGCTAGTGCCCTTATTAATAGTGAAAAGCGATTGGAGGGTGAATTCCTCCCCCCCCCCCCACGACCCTCATTTCCCCAAACACTTCCGATCAACATTTTGATACAGCCATTTTGTTAAACGTAGTTGAAGGGTAAAAAAATTCTGCTTTTGATTACGACAACAACCCCCCCCCCTCCGCCACATCCCACGGGGCTAAGGTTGTGGAGTTATGCCCTGAGGGCATATAAGGTTTCTCATACAAATGTGTTGTCGTAGAAAAACTTCAAAAAGGGCTCATTCAATTGGGAATTGAGGTGACTATGGCCCTATTAATGGTCATGCCCCCCCCCCCCCCCCGCCGCAAATCATTTCCACAATCACTTCTGATCAATATTTTGATATAAACCATTTTGCTGAACGTAGTTGAAGGGTCCGGAAATTATGTTTTTGAGTTTGAAAACCCCCTACAGCCTTCAGGGCTAATATTTTAAGTTATGCCCTGGGGTCATACAATGCTTTTATAGAAAGCGTTGTCGTAAAAACTTCAAAAAAGGGGTCATTGGATTGGAAATTGAGAGGGCTATTGTCCTTTTTAATAGTTTAAAGTAATCAGAGGGAAAATCATCCCCGCCCCATGCCCATCATTTTCCCCAAAAATTAACGATCAATATTTTTCCCTTCTATTCAAAATAGTCTAAATATCATATAACAAGGCTTTTGGGGTCTAAACAAACTCCAGAGCTTAGGGGGTTGTTATGCCCATGGTGTTTTTAAGGTTCTATGGATGGGATGGTTGTTTAAATTTAGAAGATGCCCTGTCTCTCTCCATGAAGAAGACTATGTCATTATCAAACACGAACAGAAATTAATTAAAAAACTTTTTCCACAAAATGAGTTTTTCAAAAAAAAAGTAAAGAACTCCATTAAACCCAAAATGAACAAAAAAGAGAAAAAAAAAATCTACCAAGCAATCAACTACCAAAAATCAGAATGAATAAATAAATGAAACCCAAAACAAACAGAAATTAAAAATAAATAAACAGAGTCAAACTCAAAAACGAGCAGAAACTAATATGAGTAGGGCTTAAGCCCCATGCTTTCTAAAAGCCAGAATTTAGTTTGTACTTTACTGAAAAAAAATCTTTTAAATGTTTTCACTTTTATAACGAAATCAAAAATTAATTAACATTTTAAGGAATAAATATCAGCATATGAATATTAAACTGATAATGCACATTTTTTGTCAATAAATTCATTTCAACCTTTTTCAGTAAAGTACAAATTATATTCTGGCTTTTAGAAATCATGGGCTTTAGAACCCTACTCATATTAATTTCTGCTCGTTTTGAGTTTGACTCTGTTATTTATTTTATTTTCTGTTTGTTTTTCGGTTTTATTTATTTATTGATACAGATTTGTGGTAATTGTGTGCTTGGTAGATTATTTGATTAATGGCTCAATGGCTTAAATTAACAAATTTTTGGCTTAATGGAGTTTTTGAAAAACTTATTTTGTAGAAAAAGTTTTTTTTAATTAATATTCTAAAGGTAATGAAAAAATAAATAATAACGAACAATAAAGACATCATAAAAAAAAGAAAATAAGACGCCACATTCAACTCACAGCTCACATTCCAAATCAAATAAAAAAAATATAAATAAACACCAGCACCGGCAACCATGGCTTCATAATAATTAATAATTATCTATTACAAATAGTTTTAAATTATTTCTAGATAGCGAAATAGAAAAATGTGAATTAAAAAATAACTTTCATAAATGTTCCAAAACTTTATTATTGAATTTTTCGGAGAAAATCTGGATCGTTCAGTATAAATTCTAGAGCAAGGCAATTTAGCTGAACGTCTTCTTAGACTCTACCTATTCTGAACGAAAGAAATTAGCGAGAAATTAATAGAATCAAGAGCCAATGGTAAAAATTCCTTAATTTGTATAAGTCTAGAAAGGACACAGTTAACTGGAAAGACGAGATAAACTGGCAATATAAACTGACTTAAGGGCAGGGAAAGGGAGGTAAAATTTTAGGTACCTTAGTAACCCTACATTGCTTCCCCACTGAATCCTTAATCTATCAAGATGAAGCTTCTAAGATAAATTCTCATCATCTATAAGACTTAGGTACTTACAAGATTCCTTTCTAGTAGTGGTAACTATTTCTCCATTAAAAATGGACAGATATTTGAGAAAGTGACAGTAGGGCAAAAGAAAGTCGAGAAAAGATGATAAAATGGGTTTCCAATGATTTAAAACAATGAACTGTGTCAGCAAACCACTGCAATTGCTTCATTAGAATACGACCGATGTTTCCTCTGACCGATGATTCATCTGTACCTGTGACGGAATTAGCTGTGTCGTCTGCGAATAGGAGAACAAGTCCATCACCCGCGATTGTGTCCACAAGGTTATTAACGTACATCAGAAACATAAGTGGTCCAAGAATTGAACCTTGCGGTACTCCTACCTTTCCTGAACATGGGGCTTTTACCGATCTGACTCTACCTTCATCCACAAATTGATTCCTACCAGTAATGTAAGGTTGTATGAGTAAGAGAGCATTGCCTCTTTTTTCGCAGTTGTCAAGCTTACCCAGAAGAATCAGATGACAAATAATACCAAAAGCTTTCTTAACATCCACAGATATTGTAGCTGGCATTGTATCAATTGAAAATCGTAGTAAAACCAGAATAGCATGCTCGGTAGAGTGCACAGGCCTGAATCCAAACTGATGCATGATGAAGAAGATAGACTTAGTCAGATAATTCATCACTCCGTTGTAGAAGCACGCTTCATAATTTTCGAAAAAAACAGAGAAAAAAGAGAAAGGGTGGTAGTTCAAAGGCTACAGGGGGTCGCTACCTTTGTGGAGGGGTGTAACCCTCGCCGACTTGAAAACAATGGAAAGATTCAGCCCTTAAAGCAGGAATTGATGGCATGTGCGATAACGCTGACATAGCAAACCATGGTATCCTTCATGAGGTAAGTTGACGACCCAAATGGACCTTCGGAGTGACCATTTTCATGACTTGTACAATCCTCAGGAGCTCGTGTTCAGTGACAGATGACAGAAACGTAGAGTAGCTACATGACGAAGGTAGGTTGTTTTTCGTAATAAACCTAATTCACATATTTCAGACTCTAGTATATCACTTTTAAGCTGGTAGTAGTGACTGTGTCTGACTGAATCTTGATAAATTCCCACTTCATATTCGGTAAAAAACTTAATTCACCGAGTTCAGAATCTAGTATATCACTTGTGAGCTGATAATAGTGTCTGTGTCTTACTGAATCTTGGAAATTCCCAATTTATATGTCTCTGACTCTAAAAAATCCTATTCATCTCTCTCAGACTTTGGTTAAAACCTAATTCACCCGTTTCAGACTCTAATTACCATTTGTTAGCTGGCAGTAATGTCTGTGTCTGACTGAATCTTGATAAATTCCCACTTCATATGTCTCTAACTTTAAAAAAAATGCGATTCCGATTCTTCTCTCTCAGACTTAGATTAGAACCTAATTCAGCTATTTCAGACTCTAGTATACCACTTGTGAGCTGATGGTAGTGTCTGTGTTTGAAAGAATCTTGATAATTCCTACTTCATATGTCTCTAACTCTAAAAAGAATCCGATTCAACTCTATCAGATTCGGTAAAAACCTGTGTCACTTACTTCAGACTCTAGTACACCCACAGGATATTTGCAGTAGTGTATGTGTTTGATTGATTCATGATAATTCGTACTTCATGTGTCTTTTACTCTAAAAAGAATCCGATTCATCTTTTTCAGACTTTGGTAAAAACTTAATTTGCCTATTTCAAACTCTAGTAAATCAGTTTTAGCTGATAGTAGTGTCTGTATATGACTGAATCTTGATACATTCCTACTTCATATCTCTCTAACTCTAAAAAAAATCCGTTTCTATTCATGTCATTTTAAGACATGAAAAAAAAGTTAAAAAATGTCTATAAAAAATATTGGGGGGGGGGGGCAACATCTTAGGAGGGGATTGGAGCAAAATCTTAGGGGGGGTTTGGGGCCCTATAGGGGGACTCGGGGCCTTAAAGGGTTACTTGGGGCCCTGGAGGGGACTCGGGGGTCCTGGTAGGGGATATTGGGTCCTGGATGGGAATATGGGGACGAAACTCATTCGCAAGACCTGGTAATGGAAAACAAATGTGCTCAAGACCATTACTTTACAAAAATGATATTTCGCCGGCTGTAGTCATAATCAATTATCAATAATCAATAATGGGCTCGCTACCATTAGATTACAAAAAAGATCTCCTCTAATTGTATATTAGAATCCATATATAAAACTTCATTTATTAGACATCATGTCACTTAAAACTCACTTCAATTATTAGACAACATACTTGGCAAGCGAAAGTCAGATAATAATGCTTCAGAAATTTTCTCGTCAACCGGATATGATTCAGTAATAACAGATGGTCGACAGATCCAATGTCTCCAAAAGCGCAATGGGATATGTGTGTACTTGTATTTTGTAGGGGATATGAGGGATAAAAAAAGTGTCGGTACCTGGGATTGAAGGGGTTAGTGACCTACAGTATTTTTTACTAGCATACTACTTCTGTCTTGGCCTTTGACGGCTCGATAATGCATTGAGTTGTTAGTTGTAGTAATAGTACGAGTGTGTGTGCCAACAGAAAAAGATAAATCAATTTCGTATAATTTCATGTTAAACAGTGTGCTTTAATTTCGATGGATTACGTCTGTAACATAATTTTGTCTTCTACTTTTATGCTACGAATATACAGTTTCATTAAGACGAAAATTTCTGCAAAATTTCAAAATTACAATTAGTCCTTCTGTTTCGTCATGTAGTCTCCTATAGTCACACTGTGTCAATTTCACTGTGTCACAGTGTGTCAAATGTGTCTTTCCAAATATAAAACAATTTTTAAGTAATACAATAGTAAACTTAATAATCTTGTTAAATCAACAATAAAATAGTAAAACAATCTAAACAATCTCGTATAATAATATATAATATTAAAAACGACATAATAAAATAATATAAATGTAAAACTAAATTTAAAATGAAATTAAAATATATGAAATAAAAGAAAAAAATATAATAATCAAATACCATAGGCTATTAAACAATATTTGTCTTATTAAGCGTCGATAAAAAATTCATTAAAACAGTAAAACTACTTACGCAAAAAATCAAGCATAAAGTCTGACTGAAAGCAAGTACCATTCCTAAAGAAAATAAGGATATAACAGGAATAAAAAAAGCTCAGAGCAGGTATATAATACAGAAGGGTTTGGGAGGGTGGAAAGAAATTTAAAGTGTCCTCCCCCCCCCCCCAGAAAAAAACTTGAAGGTCCTACAATTATTCCTGTAATTCTTTATGTTTGCGATATAACTTGCACGTTTTTTATTCTTTTTTTTTTGGTGTTGTGCTCTACAAAAAATCCTAATAGAAAACCTTCAAGAAAAAGTCCATTAGAAAAAAAACTGGTAGAATCCCAATGTCCCATGAGTATTATGAGCCTTTGAGTTTTGATTTGGAATTTGCTTTTCAACTGCTACATTATGGTTCTGTGATCTTGTAGAGTTTAATCAATTTTATATACCGAGTCCATGCGGGGAAGGCGAAGTAGGTACTTGACAAATTTGAAATAATGAGACCTAATTTTTTTTTTTGTCACGAGATCTATGCTTGATGGTGCGAAAATTGATCTGATTATCGGAAAGCTGTAAGTTTTTTTGATCATGGTACTATTATCAGTGCTAAAGAGTTTCTGTATAAAGAGCTGAATATTCAGAGCCTTGTGTGAAAAATGCAAAGGATGAAGATAATGTATTTGAACATTTGTAAACAGTTAAATCAGGCAGCAAAGGATAATTTGCCTGTTCCCACTTTTGTTATATTCTCACCTTCTGAAACACCAACAATCGGGGAGGCAGTCTCGGCTACTTTAGTCTCGAAAGTTAATGAACTCTCTCGGAAAATTGACGGCTTTTTAGAGAATGCGACGCATTCAGGCCCTGTTTGGCCAGCTAGAATTGATACCAACGTAACAATTAGCCCTGTCCCAGCTCCTACGTTTGCCGTTATACTAAAAAACTGTCCTGCAAACCTGACCTCACCTAATGCTCGTAAGGACTTCGTCGATAAACTTTGCCCTGAGGCCTCAGGTGAAATAAGTGAACTTAAAAAATCGGCTTCGGAATGGAAACTTGTTGTTAAGTCAAAGCGTGCAGCGAAAAAAAATTGCCGAGAATGCTAAAAAACAGTACCTCAGACATCTCGGTGTGAGTGTGAAATCCCCACTGTTTATAGGGATCCTGAAAGGTGTACCGATCGAATACGATGAGAATCAAGTAAAATATCTTGTACCAAATTGCGTAAAAGTTTCACAGTGCGGAAAGTCCGAGTGTTCAAGGTCTACTTTGAGTCAAAACAAAACCCGGATCAGTTCTTAAAAGTTTCTGTGAAAGTTGGCTACGAAAAGCTTTCTGCACAAGCATTTGTATATCTCTCAAAGCGTTGTTTTTCATGTCATAAGACTGGCATCTGGCCTCGCAGTGCTCTAATCGGGCCCTCTGCTCTCGCTGTGGATCATGCGATCACACCTCAAACAGTGCCTCTCCGTGTTCGGAAAAAATGTTCTGTCTAGAATGTAAAGCTACCGGCCATACTTGTTACAGTGTAAAGTGTCCTAATAACAACAGTCAACTAGCAAAGCCCATGGTATGACATGGATGTGTCTACTACTACGCAAGCTGTACTACTTTCGAGGAATATTAATGGTGGACTTTTAGTCAAAATTCCTGTGATGAAAGGTTTGCTTTCGAATTGTGACGTATTGTGCTTGCAAGAGTATTTTTTTGACGAGTCATAGTTTAGGCCTTCTGAAAATTGACAATAATTTTACTAGCTATTCGGTGCCCGCTAAACGATCCGCATCTAGTGGCCGCCCCTCGGGTGGTATTGCGATGCTAGTTAGGACCTCGTGCCGGTCGAGTATTTTTGATTCATGTGATTTTTTTCTTGCTGTCCGTGTAAAAGAGTATGTTATTGTAAACGTCTATCTCCCAACAGATTATCGCAATGACCGATCGGAATTTTTATTTACTTCTGCGTGTGAGAAACTAGGGTCTTGCCTTCAAAGATTCGCCTGTTAGGTAAGTGTTTGTATTATTATAGGAGATTTTAACTGTAATTTATCTGACGCCTCGTTATTTGCGTACTTCTATTTTGTCTGGTATTTTTGACGATTGGCTTAGGATATTGCCGAAAGATCTTGATTACACTTACACACACCATTCAAGTCACGTATCGAACCTTGACCATGCAGTTTCTTCTATAAATCTCCAAGTGTCACCTATTCACGTCGTTACTGATTTCCAAATATCAGACCACCTTCCAATATCTGCATCTATTTATTGTTCCTCTGCTCAGTCTACTCCCACTACACAACCACATCAGCCCCACGCCCAATTTTACAGGGATTGGAAAAATCCAAGATGACCTTTTTGCTGCAGTAACTAATTCTGTCCTTCATAAAATTCATGTTCCGTTCCAGCTGCTCATGGAAAATCTGCAAGTTGATGCAAATGAAATACGGATGTTGCTAGATATCTATCTTGCGCAAATTTGCCATGCTCTGCGATGCGCAGAAAAAGCCAGTATACCTCTTAAACGTATACGTCGGGGTGTCACAAAGCACTGGTCCAGTAATCCGAGCCTAGTTGAAGCTTGGAGAAAATCCAAATTTTGGTACCATTTGTGGCTCCAGTGCGACCGTCCTCGCTCTGGCTGGGTTTTCTAACATTCGTCTTTCTACCAAAAGAAAGTTTGCAAGAGAACTATGTATCCACATGAACCAGATAGTTGAAGAGACATCCCAGCAAGCTTCTCTGTCCCAACCTTCCTTCTGGAGAAATGTTTCAAGAGATCCTCCTAGGGCCCACCTATCTGCTCAAGTTATTCCTGATTCCGAATGGAATTCATACTTCTCTGCTGAATTCTCCCCACCAGATGCCGCCCTACAGTCCGAATATGAAGATAAGCTTGATAAATTTCTGTCTAGGTGTCCAACCGACAATTTAGTTGTTTCAGCTGATTCTGTACTGCGAGCAATCCAACGCCTAAAGCGTAAGAAATCTTCTGGCATCGATAAAATAAGTGCTCTTCACATTCTGCATGGAAGCGAGCTGCTGGTAAACCATATTGCTCTTTTGATGCAGATGATTGTTACCCAAGGATTTGTACCGTCTTCTTTCTCAATCGGAGATCTCAGTCCAATTCCAAAGAAAGGTAAACTCGCAACCCAGTGCTCGTCCTTCCGCCCTATAACAGTGGCTACTACCTTCTGTAAGCTTTTTGAACTTCTGTTCATTGACCAAACTGAACGCAAAATGCTATGTTCCACCTAACCAATTTGGATTCCAGCCACGTCTCGGTTGTGCCCACGCTTTGTCGGTTGTCGCGAACGCATTGATCGATGCTGATGCATCAGGTGAAACTCTCGTGTTGGCTGGGCATGATGTTCGTAAAGCGTTCGACTCTCTCATTCACGCCGCTATGCTACTCCATGCAGCAAAACGTGGAGTGAGCCCCTCATATATCAGAGCCCTTCGAGACATGTATTATCGTCTTAATGTTCGCCTAATACTTCACCCATTAGCTAAAGTTGACGGCTCTCAAGTCTATGCACCAAACCCTAATATTTTTGTCAATGTTGAAAAAGGTACCCGTCAAGGTGGTGTTTTCTTCCCCTTCACTCTTCAATAATGTAGTTCTTGATGCACAGTCAGCTGTTCCCACATCATTCATCTTGCCGGTCTTGATTTATCTCTCGTATGTTATGCAGACGACATTCTGAATGTGAGCCGAACTATCCAGCGCATAAGCGAGACTTTCGCAACGCTACAATCTGAGTATGCGAAACTAGGTCTTCAGTTCAATGCTGAAAAGTCCGAAGTTGTATTCGTTCAATTGGAAGCAAGCGTCACCTAGGGATATTTCTCTCGGAAATAGTAGGATTAAGCCAGTAGATCATATCACCTACCTCGGTCTTCCCCATTGGTTCGTCAGTAATGCACACGCGAAAAACTATTAATTGCTCACATTGAGCGTAGAGTTGGGTTATCATATGCTTCTTTTGTAACTAATAAGTTACGGTTCAACCGCCATCTTCTCTCGAAACTTTTTAACTCTGTCGCTCTACCACATTATTTGTACATATCGCCGTTTTGGAAAATGCTCACAAATTCTGACAAGTCAAAAATTCGTTCAGTTTTCTTCCGGTTCGCAAAATATCTTTTACGTTTTCCCCCTTGGACGCGCAATTCTTATCTGATTAGAAAATTCAGCGTTGCTGACCCCATTATAGCCGTGGAAAAGCAAATTCGTGCTTATAATTCCCGTTTAATGAAGTTGAATCATCCCTGGTCGTCAGTATTAACCCATTAGTTAAGATGTATTTTTTTTTTGTTTTTTTTGTTTTTTTTTTTTTTTTAAGTTTTTGTTTTCGCGCTTAGTGTAATTAGTGTTTGGCTTTTTTTTTTTTTTTTTTTTTTTTTTTTTTTTTTTTTTTTTTTTTTTTTTTTTTTTTTTTTTTTTACCAATTACGGCTTGATGCAATGGTGTTATTTATGTTTTTTCAATATTTAGGAGCCTAAAAAAAAAGAAAAGAAACATGTCGCGTACCCACAGAGCAGTGTATAATTGTGTTTTTCTTTCTCATTTTGTGTAATTTGTTCTAAGTGCTGATTTAGATCTTAGCTCCAGCGTTCGTCACTACAAACCACATGTATAACTCCTAAGTTTATGTGTATTGCTTTTTTTTTTTTTTTTTCTTATTGCTCCGTCTTTTCCTTTTTTGTATGACGGGTTTTCCAATAAATAATAATAATAATAATATGTAACGCAAATGCGGTGCTGAATATAAGCCACTAGCAGCTGAGCTGACGAGTATGCGCAAGAGGTGAGCCAATTGGCAGTCAGGTGTGTTATCTGCTCGACAGGTTTTTCCAGCTCATTAGCACTATTTCCAATTTTTCAGGGTTAAATCAAGGCCTATATCAGCGAACCCTTGGCTTAATCTTTCGAAGATATTGGAAAACTCTCTAAGGACCGACTGATATTCAGAATTTCATCAGCACAAGAAACAAGATAAAGGTCAAGACCAACCACAGACATAAGATGAGGGACACTGCTTCAAGATCTAGGACGTAGTTACTGAAAAGTGATGGGGAAGAGACAGCTCCCTGCCTGGCACCTTTCCAAACATCGACAAGTTTGTCACACGGTGCAGAAGGGCTAAATTTGCCCAGAGGGGTTCCATTGTAACTAAACCACCGTGTAACTGAACCCAAAGCAACTGAACCCTGTAAACTGAACCACCTTGCAACTGAACCACCGTGCAACGGAACCACCGTACAACTGAACCGCCGTGCAATTGAACCACCGTGCAACTGAACCCCCGTGCAAACTGAACCCCCGTGCAACTGAACCCCTGTGCAACTGAACCCTCGTGCTACTGAACCCTCGTGCAACTCAACCCCCGTGCAACTCAATCCCATTTAACTAAACCCCCGTGTAACTGAACCACCATGTAACTGAACCCCCGTGCAAGTGAACCACCGTATAACTGAACCACTATGCAACTGAACAGCCGTGCAAACTGAACCACCGCGCAACTGAACTCTCGTGTAACCGAACTCTCGTGAGATTCAACCACCGTACTTACATTGGGTAAAACACAAGTTACAATCTTTACATGTTCAACCTTGTTGGAATTGTTTGCTTTTTAAGTCTTTATATAAATTACTGCCAAGATGATTTATAAAAATGCTCTTGTCAGAAAAACAAAGAAAATCAGACGTCATAAACTCTTAAATCCAGGTTAATTTCTCTTTTTTTATGTCTGTTAATGGGGGCTCCCTTCACCCTGTCACTTTCTACGAGTCTAAGCGTTTACCCCCCCTCCTCCGCGGAAACCCCATCACCCGGAAAATACCCCCCCCCCTCGCGGAAATTATGGTTTTCAAATTTAAAAATCTTCTTTGAGTCGTGTCATTTTTTAGTTTAATTGAGAAGTTCTAAGGAAAGTGGAAAAGAGGAATTTATGTGTAAATCTTGCCCCCCCCCCTCCGTGCAAATACTCCCTTCTCATGAAAGATCCTCCAGAAAACCCCCGCACAAAAAATTTCCGTATGTTTCCCAATGACAAGTACTATCTGTAAGCCATAGACAAATCAAAAAAATTTAAAAAGGAACTGAAACTTCTGCAATGGGGTTATCTGATTGTTTTGTAGCTAGAAAGAGAGGGGGATACCTCAAAGGGTGCATTTTGATGCCAAAACATCACAGCTCTCATTGAGCCTACAAATAAATACAGAATCAGCTCAAAGGGAGAAACGACAGGAGGATGGAGGTAGAAATTGTTTGATTTCCCCAGGCATTTCTAGTTTTTTTTTTTTATAAGCCAAATGTGATAAGAGGCTAACCAACCACAAGAGGTATTTTTTTTTGGGGGGGGGGAGAGATTTTCTAAGGGGAGGTATTTTCTGGAAGGGGGGTATTTTCCGTGAGTTCCTTAAGGGATGTTTTTTTTTTTTTTTTTGGGGGGGGGGGGGTAAACGGCGGCTCTCACCGTCTACATACTGTAATTTTTTTTACCACTTTGCTTATTTTGTTGTTTTCATTTTGTGGTACTTTCTACGCTCGTAGTTGTTCATCATCGTTTGGTTTGAAAAAGGTTAATTACCTGCTTCGGTGGAGCCGACACAAAAGCTACTTTCTCTTTGTGTTTGGGAAACTTTTGGTTTGATTTTTTTTTTTTTTTACGTAGATGTATCAGGGCTTTCCTGAACGATGAGTAATAAAAATCTGTGCTGAAAAATATCGGAACTTTGAGAATTTAGATAACAAAAAAATCACTTGTTGTTGCGCTTTCTTTAAATTTATTAAAAAGATTCTTTCGAGAAACAATTTTTCAAATAAAAATAAAGAGCCATATTAAACCAAAGACTAGCATAAATAAATTCCGATAATAATTCAAACCCAAAATGATCAGAAATTACTACAAAAAAACAAACCCCAAACGAACAGCAGTTGAAACAAACGATCATAGAAAAACATGGGGGGGTTGGGGGGAAAACAAAAAAAAGGACTATAGAGTTACATGCTGAACCCCCGTTCTAACAATCGCCCAATTAACTCAAGCTTCCTTTAACTCAACCCTCATTAAATCAAATCCTGAACCTAAGTCAAGGCCTAAAAATAAGTTTGAACTAAGGCTGATTAAAAGCTGAAAATCTATTTCTCGCTTCATTTGCGGTTTCTAACTTGCATTACTCATCAGTGCAGCCCCTAAAACCTACTAAATTGAATTAAACTTTCAGAATTGGGCCTATTGCCAAAAGCAAGGCCCAATAAAGTGTTTATTTTGGTAATTGAAATAGTAATAGCATTAGCATTAGCGTGCACAGGGCTGGATTTAAAGCTTTGACGATTAAGAACCAAGCGTTTTGGCCGCTCCGTTTTTGCTAGATTTTCGGGGTTATTCCCAAGAATTCGGGGCAAATGGAAGCAATTAACAGAACACACCTGATGAGCAAAAAGTGATGAATGAGAGGAGTATACCAAACTCTCAGCTGCCATTCTTGGGAGAAATCTGACAGTTTATAAGTGACCATGGAATTCCTGTGTTGTTTTAAAGTCACTTTTCTGTGAATAGGCAGCGTGGCGGCAGAGTGCAGTTGGCGACGATAAATCACATCAGTCCAGTTTTGTCAAGAAAAAAAAAAAAAATTTGTACTCAGTGATAATTTATATTGCTCCCCCTGGAATTATGCGCCCCTAGGTCCGGCCTAGGGACCTAGTGGTAAATCCAGGCCTGAGCGTGCACATATTTCCTTTGGTGAATTAACTTTTCCTTTAAGCGCTCTCTGAAAGTTCCAAATACGCAAATCCCTTTTTGAGATGAGGCCATTTGAAAATCTGCATGCACATTAGTGTCAAATACCCCATTCTGTCAAATTTTCAACATGATGTGCGTAACCTTAATAGTGCTAGTTTAATAGTAGTAAAGGTCGTAGTCGGAGCAGCAGTAGTAATAATAGTGTTGAATTAGTAGTAGTAGCAATAGTAGAAGCAGCAGTGTTATTAGCAGTAGTAGCAGGTATATGCCCCAGAAGTTTCATCTTGATACGCTATGCCGTTCAAAATAAAAAATTGCTGATACACCTGTATCAGCAATCTGTATGTTGCTGCAAGTTACCCATGGTTAAAATTTAAGGTTTTTATAGAAGGGATGGTCGTAAAAACTTTGAAGGAGGCTCATTCGATTGGAAATTGAGAGTTCAAGTTTAATTTTGAAGAATCAGAGGACAATCAGCCTTTCCCTCTTAACCGACATCCCCCCCCCCCAATACATCCGATCAAAATAAAAAATAAACATTTTGTTCAAAATAGTCTAAAGGTCAAATAACCATGCCTTTGGGGTTAACAAACCCCACCAGTATCATCTGGGGCAAGGGCTGTAAGTTGAGCTAGTTGTTCATTGCTAACACATAAGGTTTTTGTAGAAACAAAATTGTATGAACTTTGGGGGGGCTCATTCGATTGGAAATCAAAATTTCCTGTGCACTTTAAAAGTGATCGGAGGGCTTCCACCCCACCCTATTTTTTCCCAAAATACATCCGATCTAAATTTTGAGATGGTCATTTTATTTAAAACAGTTCAAAGGTTAAATAACTATGCCAGAGTTAAATAACTATCGTTTACAACCCTCAGCCTCTGGTGCAAGGGCGTGTAAGTTATACAAGTTGCCTGTTGTTAACATATAAGTTTTTCTTATGAAGAAAAGATGGCATGTTTGATCCTATAAATGAAAAAAAGCATGCAGCATTAAGGTCAAACCTTAGAGAAATGCCAAGAAGAATGCCAAACACAATCAAAAAGCGTTTACTCCTTCATTGGTTGTGAAAAGGAAATACCAGGAACATTTACAATGGCTGATGGTATGAGTCGTCACATTGTTCGGAGAATACTTAGGAGCATCTTCAACTAAATCAAGAGGTACTATGTGCATCCAGTTTTAAAAGACGTTGTATCTGCAATGTGTCGAGAACAGCTAAGGTTATAAATCTGAGGGTATGAAGTTAAAACTTTCAGGGCAAGTTGAAGGAATGTTGAAAAAAAGGCTGGAGCGCAACCTGTCCCCCTCCCATGTCCTTTTAGTTGCAATCTCCTTAAGGACATCTGATCAAAATTTGTTATCTAGATTCACAAAGGTCAAATATTTTCAACACATTATATTTACTGCTTAACGTCCAAAAGCCCTGATTCATCTGGAAAAAAAGAGTAATAAATCAGCTTTAATGGTTTGTGACACCGGATCTTCTTTTTCTTTTGCAAAACTAAAACAAAGCTTTTTCCTGAATACTTTTGACAGGCGTTTATATCATGAATTTAAGAAAACAAACAATTCCAACAAGGTTGACCATGTAAAGATTCTAACTTGTGTTTAACCCAATATGAGAACGGTGGTTGAGTTGCACGAGGGTTCAGTTACACGAGGGTGCAGTTGCACGGTGGTTCAGTTGCACGGTGGTCCAGTTGCACGGTGGTCCAGTTGTACGGTGGTTCAGTTGCACGGGGATTCAGTTAAATGGGGTTGAGTTGCACGGGGGTTAGTTACACAAGGGTTTAGTTAAATGGGTTCAGTTGCCCCGGTGGTTCAGTCACACGAGGGTTCAGTTGCACGGGGGTTCGATTATACGGGGGGTTTCAGTTGCACGGTGGTTCAGTTACACGGTGGTTCAGTTACACGTTTCGATTGCTTGCCCATCAAGAAGGTATGGTTCCGTTACAGGGGTTCAGTTGCTTGGGGTTCAGTTACACGGTCGTTCAGTTACACGCACACCGCCCAGAGGTAACTTAAGGCGAATTTTCAGCCTCAAGTGCATGTCTTGCAAAGCACTATTGACGGACGTTTTCACTCCTCGGTTTGCTAAAAACAAAAGCACGGCGCCGTACACTAGTGAGTCGAAACGCCCGATAGACATCATTTCGAGCCAAAAACAAGCGTTTCGCCGCTATCATCTGCTTTGATTAAGTCATTTGTCACCGTTGTAAGAGAATCAGAGCACTCTAGGCTTCGCTGAAAACCGAACTCGTATGGAGGGGCATAATATTTATGCTTCAATTCTTCGAAAACAACAGCTCGAAAAGCTCGAAGAGGGTAGTCAACACAGTTATCGGGCGGAACGAAGAACACTGAGTAGTCAACTTTCCTTTCAAGGAGGCATACTTGTGCCTCTTTAAAGAGTCGACCACCACACAATGTTAAGCGATTTCCGGTCCTAGCGGTCGCAGAGAGACGGCGGTGATCGCATTTTGTAGCCTAAGCTCAAACTAAGAAACATGCAAAATTTCACCCCCCCTTCGACTTTATCTTCATGAGGGAAAGTGGGCCGGAAGTTTCAACCCTCCCACCACAGCCCTCCTTTAACGTTGTCTGATCGGGCTGAAATTTAGAGGATAAGCTTTCCTAGGGCCTGGGAGCTTATCCTCAAAATTTCAGCTCAATCCAATCTCTCCTTCCTTGTTTTCCAAAAACCAAATATAGCCACTTAATGTTCATCAATTTATTTTTTTTTTTATCAGCCGCGCCTACAGGCCACAGTTAGCAACAGATCCGGGTGAATGAGGACCATTCGAAGCGGAATTCGACCTGTTAGGGAGTGGGAGATTTTCAGACCCAAAAAATTATCCCCGAATTTACATTTACGAAAAACCTCGTTTTCCTATAAGAGCCCATGTTAATTTTTCCCACCACAGCCCCCTTTAACGTTGTCCGATCGGGCTGAAATTTAGAGGATAAGTTTTTCTAGGGCCTGAGAGCTTATCCTCAAAATTTCAGCTCAATCCGATCACTCCTTTCCTATTTTCCAAAAAACCAAATATCAAGTTATTTTTTTTATCTGACACGCCTACAGGCCACAATTGGCAACGGATCCGGGTGAACGAGGACTCATTCGAAGGGAAATTCGACCTGTTAGGGCCTTTTGATATTTTCAGACCGAAAAAATTATCCCCCGAATTTACACTTACGAAAAACCTCGTTTTTCCTATAAGAGCCCATGTTAATTTTGAAATTCCTAAAAGCATAGTATTTCATTATTAAATTTAGATCAAAAATAGTCCTCTTAACCTGACAAGACCGACTGCAAGATTCCAAAAATTCCAGCTTCTCAGAAGTTTTTTTGTCGAAAAAACGAAAATCTTACTTTGTATTTGCTTGCGTCGAAAATAGATTGAAGACTAAAAATAATTTAATAAGAGTTTCTGATGGTACAGTGGTCACTATTCCTGTCTGTCATGCGGAAGAACCGGGTTCGATTCCCCGTCAGAGTAAATTTTTTATATATTGAATTTAAAGTAGTATCTCTTAAATTTAAAGTTTAAAAAAGAAACTCAGTTTCTTTTTTAAATCCAATCTATTAAATCCTTCGGCTCAAACAGGCGTCTCCAGAAGAATATCACAGTCGGCCTTCAGCTTACAGGTAAGTCTCCACTGCTTTGATAACATGCCGTATACCCGCATGCTCGAAGAAAAGTTGAAAAAAGAAAATCTTACTGTGCATTTGATTTGAGTATTCAGGAATTAAAAGCCTTAACAAAAGAATCTTCAAAAGCGGGGGGTTTTTGGGGCGGCATCCCCCAAACTTTAATTCCTGACACGATCAGCTAACAGTTAGTCAAGCAATGATAAGTAATAAACTGTAAAAAACATGCAGAAATTATTTGAAAAAAACTACGTTTTCTAAAGAGTTAAAGAGGCTGAGTCACAAGTTCGAACCTTAAAACGTACAGGGATTAGGAGGTATAGTTGGGGGGCCGCCGCCCCCAAACCCCCCGCTTTTGCAGCCTCTTTGTAAAGATTTTTTAAGTCCTGTAGCCTGCAATAAGTTGGTCGCACCAGCACGAATGAAACTGCTTCAATGGCATTTTTTTTAAATGTTCAAAGAATTTGGCAATGACAACTCAGTCTGTTACAGTTATAACTACAAACTTGTCTCTGTGCCATGTATAGTTATGTATTCAGTGTGATTATGTATGATGAAAAATAGAAGAACCTGAACCTACCTGAACCTAAACTGCTGTTTTATGCTGAGCCCTTCTTCTGTTCCCTGTTTTTTTTCTGTTCAAAATTGTTAAGTTCATCACATTATAGCTTGTTATCGGTTAGGGAAAAAATCTCCTGTAAAAAATCCAGCAAACAGGCTCAGTACTGTTTCTAATCAAAGAGATACAATAGGATGCTCTTACGGTAAAAAAAATTCAAGCAGGCCTCGTTCGTGTTGCAAAGCATTTCTTTGCAAGGGAAAAAGCGGGGGTTGAGGGGGGGGGCGGTAGACCCCCAAAATAAAAATCTTAACAAAAGAGGCTGCAAGAGCGGGGGTTTGGGGGCCGGCAGCCCCCCAACTGTACCTCCTAATCCCTGTACGTTTTTAAGGTTCGAACTTGTGACTCAGCCGCTTTAACTCTTTAGAAAACGCAGTTTTTTTCAAAATAATCTTGGGAATAGGCTGGTGTCAAGCCACCAATTGAGAAAGATGATGGAACAAACTCCCTGTGTAAAAATGATCTGAATTAAACGAGCAAGATGGTATCTAATCTGGATTCCTCCATTCTTCAAATGCATAGCGCTACCTTATCTATCCCGCAAGAAGCTTTCCGCCTAAGGCACTTAATACTGCGATCAATGGCGGATAGGGAAATTGAAAAATCAGTCAACAATCTCCGTGTAAAAAAAAGTTCAAGCTGCTCTTCAGAATTATTTATCTTGGGCAGAAAACTCAGCTGTATAACGGTTGAACCATTCAGATAGCGGAATATCCGCTTCTAATCTAGTGTTATTGGAATGAGCTGCTGAGTGAGGAATTATTTTCCACAGTAAATTGGGGTCATTTTTTTATTTTCATATGACTTATTGATTATGTGTTTCTATATATATATATATATATATATATATATATATATATATATATATAATATATATATATATATAGATATATATATATATATATATATATGTACAGAGAGTTGCTTTTATATAGCATAGGTATCAAATTGATCTAAGTTATCAATAAATAAATGGAAAAAGTCACCGAGTTGAGGAAAACGAGTTAAAAAGATCAAGATATCAAACAGTTCGTGGTAACGAACTGTAAGTAAGGAGCGACCCGGCTCAATAGTAACTAAAACCCTATTTAAAAAAAATTATACAAATAGATCAAAAGAATCAGTTTTTTATGCTGATTTCAAATATATAAGTTTCATTAAGTTTAATCTTACCCTTCAAAAGTAACGCGCCTGAGAAAATTTGCCTTATTTTCGAAAAAGGGGAAAACATCTCCTAAAAGTCAAAGAACTTTAATGAAATTCACACCATCGGATTCAGCGCATCAGAGAACCCTACTGTAGAAGTTTCAAGCTCCTATCTGCAAAAAATGTTGAATTTTGTATTTTTGTCAGAAGAAAGATCACGGATGCGTGTTTATTTGTTTTTTTTTTTTTATTTCCCCAGTGGTAATCGTATCAATCCAGCAGTCCTAGAATATCGTAAGAGGGCTCATTTGAACGGAAATTAAAAGTTCTAGTGCCCTTTTTAAGTGAACAAAAAATTGGAGGGCAATTCGGCCCCCTCCCACGCTCATTTTTTTCCCAAAGTCACCCAATCAAAATTTTGAGATACCCATTTTGTTCAGCATAGTCGAAAATCTAATAAATATATCTTTGAGAATGACTTAATTAAGGGCTGCAAGTTATGAACTTCGCTCATTATTTACATATCGTATTGGTTAATGGGAAGTGTAAAGATGTTTCAGGAGGGATTTTTTCTGGTGGGGGGGGGGGTCAGAGGAGGGAGTTAGGGGGGAGGATCCTTCCATGGAGGATGTTTCCTTGGGGGAATGGACGTTTCTATGAAGGGGGTGCCGGATTTCCGAGCATCATTTAAAAAACAATCAGAAATTGAATTAAAAAAAAAAACAAGTTTTTTAAACGGAAAGTAAGGAGCAACATTAAAACTTAAAACAAACAGAAATTATCACGTATATGAGGGGGTTTGCCCCCTAGTCGATACCTCGTCCTTTTCGCTAAAGTTTTTTTAGTACTTTCAAAAGAGCTATCTATTCTAATTAACCGGCCTTTGTGATTCAGGGGTTTGTGATTCGAACAAAATTCGAACTTTTAGGGTAAAGAGCGGGGTATTGACTGGGGGTAAAGGTAAACTCCCTAATACACGAAATAAAAACATATGAATATAGAAGTTAGTTACGTAAGTTAATTCGTAAGTTACGTCAGAACAAAATTCGAGAAAGCCATTTAGCCAAAAAAAGTAAAATGAATATGCAAATTTCGTTTTAATTATTCATGTACGGTGAGCCAAAATCAAAGCTTCATTAATTACAAAAAGCTCAGAAATTAAATAAAAAAAACAATTTATTGTAACTGAAAAATAAGGAGCGACATTAAAACTTAAAACGAACAGAAATTACTCTGTATATGAAAGGGGCTGCTCCCCTCCTCAACGCCTCGCTCTTTACACAAAAAGTTTGACTCTGTCACAAAAATTTTTTAAAACAATAAAAAGTATAGCGTAAAGAGCGAGGCGTTGAGGAGGGGGCAGCCCCTCTCAAATACAGAATAATTTCTGTTCGTTTTAAGTTTTAATGTCGCTCCTTATTTTCAGTTAAAAAAAACTGTTTTTTTTTATTTATTTAATTAAAGTCAAAGATCATGTCTAAAAATGTTCGAAACGATCAAATTACATCAAAAAAAAAAAGCCTTGGAAAATCTAGGATCTTCCAAGGGGGACACAGCCATGGGCGTGGGGAAGGGGGGCAGGGGAGGGCAGCTGCCCCCCCCTAGAACTTCAAATTTACGCTAGACATTAAAGAGAACTTTTCGTATGTTGGAATTTTTTGTGGATGTTAACTGGTAGATGGTTAAAAAAGCAGGAAACAAAACAGAAATTTCCAAAATATCGTTTGCGATATCAACATTTACGTTTCGATCTTCAATATTGATTTTCGGTCCGATATATAGATAGGAGACTGGCCCACGATCGGCTGATTTTGACTTGTTTGATTCTCTATGAGTGGATTCAAGCGATAAGAAGTTGCTGAGCATGCCAGAGCAAAAGTAACTGATTCAAAACCATCCTTGAAAAAGACAATTAGAAATACTCCGCCATTTTTCCACCTGGTTGCCTCTATCCAAGTGGTCAAGAATGCCAAACCTGGGCCACCCCGCACTGGTTCGGCCGTCTCTGGCTTATATTTGGCCACCGGACAAAAGAAAAAGAAAATTGACCAGGGGAACATTAAAGCTTGTTTTTCGGCTATAAAATTAAGAAAGAATATGGTCAGCCTAAAAAATTACAAAATGAATTTCATTAAGGTTTAAAAAAAAACTAAAGAGTATTAATTTCTAACTATGCATTGACTGATCAACACCAAAAAGTAAGCCGCTCCGCTAATCTTGGCGTTCTACCTGTTAGTGGTGGCAGTTTTATTTCAACTTCTGGGTTTAAGACAATATCCATCTCGTCAGTTAGCGCAAAGTCTCTTGCTCCAGTCTCCTTCCAAAAGTGGACCTAAGTTCTTCAGTTGCTACTTTTTCAAATGTCTTGGGGTCTGAACATGTGTTTATATAGGCCTCGCTCCAAGTGGTTAAAGAAAGCTCCTACACTGTGACGGTTGAAAGCAGTTGTCCGTCATAGGCTTGTACTTTTCTGGCGTTTTTACTGATAGAGTTTTAAGGCAATCCATAAAACCACGGAACCAATCTTTACCTTTAATTCCTCCACTGTCTCCACTGCCTTTGCAGTTCCGTTATCCGGTACTTTCATACTCTTAATAATGGCATAAGTGTATGCAAATTTACACGCTTCTATGGGAATACAGTCGAAAGCATATCAGCTATTGTTTTCAAGTGAGTTTTTTAGTCCTTTTTCTTGTTCCTCTGTAGATATTTATCATGTGTTGTAACAGGGTGTAAGGAAACTTAGGTCCAGACTTTTTAGAGGTATATTTCAGCTTCTCAACTTTTTTTTATGTAGTCTTGCAGCGTTTCCTCTAGGGACAGCCATGGCACTTCCAGAGAATCCAACTGACTTCTTGTAGAATAAGACAAAAAAAATTACGGTTTTATTTTTCTTCTGGATCACAGCCACCTTTCTTTCTTTTCTCTTCTCTTTACTTTTAAGCATTTTATCTTGAATGAAATTTAACAGGAAAAAAAAAACGGAACTTCAGTTTCATCTACTGTTCTGACAGGATTAAACAACGCCAGAATTAACACAGTTTTGGGTTTTAAGCTTGCCTTCAACCTTTAAATATGCTGTTTACACAGCCTTTACAAGCATAGTCCACTTTTGGACACCTTGGTACGGCATGCGGAATTTACCCCAGATATTGTGGCCGAACATGGGAGTTCGCTATCCCGCAGGATGAAAAAATACTAACAGCAAACTGGTGAAGATGGCACGGCTCGGAAGCTGCCAAAAACAGGCAAATAATAAGAGAATACAATGTGAGTTTACAACGCGAGTTTTCTAGTATTCGTTAATTAGGCGTAGGCTTTCAGACAAAATTGAACAAAAAATTCCAGAGGTAAGTATTAATTAAGGTCAGACATTTTAAAAACATACACTGCCATCTGTCAGAGCTTTTATAATCACCCAGAAGCCCCATAGGCTCTTATATTGAAAGTAGTAATGTATCTATTGAAATGACGAGCACATTGACGTGCACAAGAATATACACTACAGTTTCAATTGCACAAGGAAAACCCATGCTTGAGACACTGTATTTACGCGTGAACATTTTAAAAGTTGGCAAGGTTTTTGTTTTTGATAAGAATTGCACAATGAATGTATCGTTTGACGTGTGCATTTTTTATGAGCCAATCAGAGCAGCGATGGTTGTTCAATATACGATAACTTGATTTGTGGCTGGGGTTTGAATAAAAGGAATGGTTTTCACTACAATTCATATTAGTAAGAGAATTGAATTCACAGAGAATAGTTTATTTGAGAGGATATTAGTGGAGAAAAAATGAGTGGTGCATTTACATTGTTGGAGATTAATGATGGAACCGACAGCAGCAGCAGCAACGATATACGAGTACCCAATGTGGCTGTGGAAATAACCGCTGGCTGTAGACTATGCCTTGAATGGGACAGTATGTATGCTAGATACGTGATATCATTAAGCAAGTTTAAGCAGGAGGAGCAACTATGTTTTGCTGGAAAAGTGAATATTCTCCATATAAATAAACTTCGGTCTGCATTAGATGTCCTATCGAAATATATTGATGAGAACAAAATGCATCAGTGAATATTATTATTGTAATTATGTTCAATAAAATTGTTTCTAAATCAAAAGGTATTTTTCTTTCTATAGTAGATTAGCGTATATTTTCTAGAGTGCAAAAAGAAATTCTGGTTAGTCTGAAGTTGGTTGTGAGAGTGTTAGGACTCTAAAAAATGGATAGATTTGAGAAAGAGCGAATCATGAGGAATCTAGTGTTTATGGAAAAACATTTGATTCTAGATGACGATTTTCTAGAGCTGTCTATTCAAAGGAAGATATTTTCTCGGGGGATGCTTGTTGATATAATGAAAACTGATTCTCCATCATTAGACTATTGTATGAAGCTTCTATATCGTGGTCCAAATGCATTTACACAATTTACTGATATATTGATCACGACACGGCAAAATGATATTGTGGATATGCTTTTAAACATTAGTTTAGAAATTTAGGACTTTTTCATGAGAAAGATGGTGCTCAAGGATGATTTACTCCTCTCTATCTCAGACAATTTTTATTGTTGCTAGCTCAGTTCCATTGTGGCAGTGAGAGTGTCAACACGTGAAAAAAATGTTCCATACATGTCCCCTATGTATGTACACACTGGGCAGCTGGTCATCATGTGAGAATTGCACAATGATTGATGAGTATGATGAAAAGTGTAGATTATGCAACCCGTGTAAATTGCATAAAGGATATGCTGTACAAATTAAAGGTTGTAATACCTGTCTTGAAGAGGTGTGTGACTCTCATCCTAGAGGCCACCTATGCTCCAATTGCCATTATGATAAATGTAATCAGTGGGAGAATACATATCCGGGTATGATTGGAAAGAATCCTAACCGTGATTTTAGTTTATTGCTACGAGATTGGTATCGTCGTGGTTTTAGATTGTTCTGGGAGGAGGAGCCGGGTCAGCCGGGTCAAACGATTCAACTGTTGGAACAGCAAAAGAATATGGTTTCTACGTCATCGTTGTGAAGACAATGGGTGTTATGATTATAAGCCCAACTGATTTTTATTTGGCTGTGACGGAATGTGATTCAAACACTTGAGGACACTGTTTGTGAAAAAATTGCTTCAAATAAGCAAATTGAAACATGTGAATTCTATAGAATGAATGAGAATAGTATCATTGACTATACAAAAAGATATGAAAAGAGTGAAAGTCACACTCTATTGTAGAAAATGTGACCCTGACATTGCAGTACATCAGGATCAGTACACTGTGAATTCAGATAATCTACCTGCACTAGTTGTTGTCGACAAATACCTATACCTACTAAAAGATGAAATCTAAAGAGTAGAAAAGTCGTTTTATCATGTATATAAAATTTTTATTAATAAACAATTTCACATACATTTTTAGAACATTTTATCCGTTAGGGCACTAAAATCAATATTAAATACGCTTGTAAGTATATTTTCCACTAGAAAGTCGTTTCAATCGAGGTAAGTCAACGTAGATGTTGAGAAACTACTTGTAGGTGTAGCCACGACATCTGAACATGAAAAAGAGTAGTGCATGAAAGCCCACATGTCTTAGTCGTTAAATCCTGTACTCTTCGTTGATTTTGAATAATGGTTTTCCCACTGCTTTCAATAAAGTTGCTGATGTATGGCGTGTAGAATTTATACGATAGGCCAAGAGGATCAAAAAATCAATATTCTTCGCTGTTTGAAAGATGCATAGCCAATGACCGGTCTTCAAAGTCGATGGACTGCTATTAACAATCATTAAGGTATGTTAACACTTGGAATTTTTTCAATGAAGTCCGAAGGTATGCAATAGGACTTGTACTGGGACATGTATGGATCCATACTAAATACGTTGATTATTTGGTTTGTGTTCATGGTGCTAGGTCTAGTAGAACACTGCCGTCGGGTGTGATTTCCCAATAGGTTTCAAATTGACTCAGTGATATTAGCGTGATACTCTCAGTCAGAGCATCGGCAAATGTACACTCTAAACGTACATTCCCTGTTCGTACTATGCTCATATCCTGATTCCCCGACAAGTCCAAAACAATTACCCCATGATTTTTTGAAAAACATTGAATCGGTTATTCCACTTTCAAATAGTTGAGAGTCATGATCTAGAGATTGCATAGTCAACTCGTACAGAGTTCTATAGGATTTTTTGTCAAAGGATAGAGTGTACAGTGGAATACTATTCACTTTGCACACAAGGCTAGATAGACCGAAAAAAAAAAAAATAAAAATCGTGGGGGGATTCAGTCCAGGATCCAACGGCACTGCCACTCTTTACAAAGGCCAAAGCCAATTTTTTGATGGGAGTTTTCCATTTATAAATGATGAATCGCTATAGCTACGAGAGCCGGTGGCAATGTGACGTTGATTGGTGATCGTATGGGGGGACAAGAAGTTTAATGTTGTTGCCATTGGCTCTTAGCTTTTCACTGCCAATGCAACAGAGCTCATAACCTGTTGTTTTCGGACATGGAGAATTGCCGATGTGATAATGACATTTGCATCGGGTGCTGCAGGAAGTGTTTTTCTCAAAATGAAATTCGATGGGGCCATCTGTAACCTTATGTCAATCTTAACATTGGGGGGTAACCATTGGATATATTGAATATCTCATGATTTAATTTTCCAACCAGATGATACTCTTGGGACACTGCAGTAGTCAACTCACCGTCAGTATCAACACCTGATCGATATTCATAGCCCAATGATTGTCCTCTCAACTCCTTGTATGCCTTTGGTGTCATCATCATAAATTGTGGGTAACATGCATAGTTGGATAAATTATTGCTAGTGCTCACCAATGTTCCATTAATGAATACATTAATTTGTTTGAATAGGTTGTGTAGAATACAGTTCTCGTAGGAGGGACCATCGCCAGCATTTGAAGTTGTATTATCTGACTTTTTCTTCACCGCAACATTTAAATCAAACATAAATGTTGATGACAAATCAATGAAATAGTCTTCTTTGGAAAATATTTGAAAGTGTATATTTTCCGAGAGTGGTTGTTGGGGGTGAAATTGTTCATAGTAGCCATACTTGACACTGACATCAACATTTTCAGCATTGAATAGATTCAATGAGGAACTAATTGATGGATATGATTCCTTGTGGGGGAGATAAGTCATCTTAAGAGAAGAAATCCTTCTTTGATCTAACAATCTTTTTCTTTTTCTTCTTCTGCTTATTGGTCTTCCTTGTTTTATTCCTCAAAGTCCTTGTTGATGTCCTTCGCTTCCCGTCTGGGTGGAGACTGATGAGTGAATGACGTGCACGCATCCTTTTCAATCCCTCCCCATTTTGTCGAGATTTTAATTGCTCACCAACGGCTCTTGCTGAAGATCTAATATTTTCCTTAACACTCTCCTTGAAATTCTTGCCCGACCCCCAGTCCTGTAGTGTGGAGGCAGCAAAATTTGATGCAGCAGGTACAAGATATTTCTGGCAAGGGGTAGTGCAGAACGAAATAGCCTAGCAAACTAGCTACCAAGACCGTAGCCAGACATTGTAGTACGACCCTTGTAGTAGTCCAATCCATTGCCTATTTGATGTGGACTCAAACCACCAACATAGCAATCGATATCGGGGCAGACAAATGGAATTCTTCTATTGTTCATTTTAGGTGATTGTGCTGTCGCCGACAATGGGTCGAAAATGACATGTAATCACTGCTAAGCCTTTTGAAATTGCTAGAGGATCACCTAATTCAGTTCTTAGTGTTAACTGACAGAGTTCCAAATAGGAAGTGTTTACGGGAATATACTGAAGATGCTTTATATTGTAGTGATGAATATGCTCTTGATTGGTTTTTCGTTCAAGAACTCGTAGGAGGGGAACATTTGAATTACCGACTCTCGATGTTTCCACAAATGAAGCGTAGAGAAATTACAAGTGTCTGTGGAGAAGGCAGGTGGGTAGTCAGCAAAAATGAAATTAGTGTTTCCGGCACTTTTACCATTGATTATATTGAGCTTAAAGCCAAGAACATCCTTTAGGTTATCATTGAGAATAACCGTTTCGCTGGCAATAGGTGAACTAATGTAGATCTTGCCCTCCTCCTTTGAATAGTTGAAATGAAAAAGCTCCTTTTTTACGAGCGGAAATTCTTTTATTAATAGAACGACATAAATCATTCATACAGGTGAGTTCCTCGTAGGGTAATTCAATATATGGATAATCCATCCAATTGATTTTTTGAATTTGTTCTTGATCACCTGAAGGTGGTGGTGGCCAATCATGGGGTCTAATTTTTATATCATATTTACGATCCTTTCTCAGGATGTCATAGGTATTTTTGAGAATACAGTCGACAAGAGCCACTTCATACGCACCATCAAATTTGATGGCGGGGGAGAGTTTTGTCCAAAAATCACTTGTCGTATTCAAGTCGTTGCAGAGAGGATCGGAAACACTGGACATAAAAGTTACATAAAAATCCTAGCCACCGAACAAGTAACTGTTTCTTACCCCTGTGAGTACGAGTCTTTAATATCTTTTCAATTTGATAGATTTTACTATTATTTTTAACTTTTTGTAGTTCATAGTCATAAAAGCCGCCGAGAATCTCTTCATCTTTGGTATCGCGCAAACGATAAGTTATGGGTTTAGTGTCTAGGATTTTTGCCACTTTAAAAAGTTCAATGGACCATAAGTAGTTTCCCCTTTTCAAAAACATTAGTTGTCCTATTAATTCGTACAGTATCACCAACATTGAATTTATTTTTCTTCTTGACAATCGTTTCATTGGAATACTGTTTAAGAAAGGTGTCAATTGTATCATGATCAGAATGATGAACTTCCGTTGGCGTAAAGTTGGACAATGATCGATGAGGTCGTTGATTATAAATCAACATGATTTTTATCTAAATCATGAATAAAAGCCGGTGTATTTTTCAATGTACAATATCTTGAAATTAAAAGTCGAATAGTTCTTCAATCGTTCGGCCAATGAAGCCTTTATAGGACTATGACTATGATAGAGCAGTGTACTATATTTTACTAGTACTTTTGCAACATGGGGATTAACAAATTCACTACCACGGTCCGTTTGAATTTTTTTTATATGAATCCTGTTCGAGAATACTTTCAATGGCCCGAGCAACTTCAACGCCTCTCTTTGATCGCAATGGAATTGCATATGCATAGAGACTAAAACACTGATTGCAAGAAGAATGTACTTGTATGGTGTATTGTGACGTCGTTGAACCTCATCTAGAGTCAGGAGATCTGCTTGCATTATATGCAGTGGGTAAAAGGCTTTAGTTTTTCGATATTGATTAGCACGAAGTCTATGATTTCTATGCAGAGTGTAACTTGATTCATTTTGTAGATAGTCTTGTACACTTTTAGTGTGAACACCAGTGACCATGGAAAGAGTGGTGGGTGAACTTAAACTCCCCACTTCACCAATATTTCCATAAACACCTTTCAGAACTTCAACCATTTTGAACGTATACACGTTGTGTAACGTCACTACCCTTTTGTATACTGGCGGTTGGTGGTGGTGGTGGTGGTGGTGACGTTGACTTGATACGTCTTCGCTTTTGTCTAGCTATCAGTGGTGTGCTAGTATTTTCAAAAATTGATTTAAAATCTTCTTCTTCTTCATATTTTAATGGTGGTGGTGTTGACAATGATGCATGTTCATTTAATTTTTTTAGAATTTGTCTATTGCTAATAAGACTTTTGGGGAAGTTTAATGTATTTAGAAAGTTGTATAGATGAGCGTCAAATGATAATAGTCCTTTACGATTTGTAACCATATCATAGATTAAATCAAGTAGATTATAGCTCTTGCCCTGAATTATAATCCCTTTCCTATTGTTCTCAACTTGAATATGATCTTGACCACTTTCCATGAGATAGATTAGGAGTCGTTTACTTTGTTCACGATATGAGTGGGGCATTAGATTTCCAATTTTCATTACAATTGAATCCAATTCCTCCTTCTTTAATTGTGTTCCAGCAGAATCCTGAGGAGATGATTCTTTTTTATGATCAATAGCAGCAGCAGCAGTGGCCTTCATACGATAGGACTTATGTTTGTCCACTCGGCGAAGTGCATCTTGAAGTAAAAGCAGTTTTTTATCATCATCAATATTCTCATTGTCAAGGAATTTACTCAGATTGTTCTCAAAGTGTTCCACGGGTGACAGAGCGAGTTCTATTGGAGTCAATTTATAGGGTTTTGCCATTCTCTCTCTTTAGAGAAAACTGTTTACAAGTCCTGCAATTATTGGCAGTAAAAGTGTGAAAAAGCTACCACCCGCCTGAAGAAGTCTTTTCTTTTTAAAATTCTTTCCTTTCTTTTTAGAGGCCAATGTACGTACAATGGAACGATGTTGCTTTGCCTATTGCTTAACTACTTCTGGCAGTTGAACATTACCCTCGGTCAAATTTAAACAAAGTTCAGATATTTAGATTAATGAAATCACTGTCAATACCATGTTTGAGTATGGCTTTTCTAAGCGGGGGTTTTGAAGTGCTTAGAACTGAAAACAGATGTCTATTTTTCATGTAGTTTCTTCAGTGTCATGATAGCAACTAATAGGTCTTTTTAGTGTTCACGGGGAGATATACTGTAATTTTATTGTCAAAAATATCTGTGACTACACGCAGATCCTCGGGTGTATTTTGATTAAGATCCAATAAGATGTAGCCGTAGGGTTTATTAGTTGCCTAATTGTACGCTGAGAGCAGAAATTGGGGTGCGCCTGGATAGATTTGTTTATTGAGAGTTATTAGCGAGCTAGAATCACGAACAACTCTGTAGATGATATAGTAGGTGCAGTTCAATGCAAGTGTTCGCATACATTTGCTCTGATGAAAGAGATTGTGTAGAACCAGAGTAACGGAAATCTGTTCATGATGAGATCGAACAGTGAACAGTTGTCGCCTCTCCTGGAACCATTGTTCAATAGATTCAGCCAGATCGTCAATGATCAGCCAAGAGTTTGGCTCAATAATGCTGAAAACATCAAGTCCCTGTATGAATTGTATCTGCACCAATCCCATAGTGGTGGCAGCAATTGCTTTTATTTTATCATATGACTCCTGCCAAATACTGTAACAATAGTAGATTTTTTCGGCTTTTCCACAAACATTTTGTCGCAATTTTTTAATTATTTAGTTAAGAGTGTTGTTTTGCCTGACATTGACGGTCCACACAGAAAGGATCTGAATGGTGTTTTAAATTGATACATGTTCCCTTCAACAGTTCACCTAGACAACTAACTGTAGACTATGGGCTGTCTAATGACTAAATAATTTCCCTATTACTACTCCGTTCAAGAAAAAGAAGAAGAAGAAGACGAATAAAGAATCATATTTTCTTTTATTATATGCATAAAAAGTAACAATACTTTTAAAAAATATTACATTGAACATGAAAGCACATTAAACATGAAAAAAATACACTTTTTAATTTATTTATAATAAAAAAACAACATTTACATATGCACATAGAAAAAAACACTTAAATCAATACACTTTTTTTTTAATTTATTTATAATAAAAAATACAACATTTACATAGGCACAGAGAAAAACACTTAAATAAATACACCTTTTTTTTGTTTATTTATTTATAGAAAAAATACAACATTTATTAGAATAATACACTTGAAATAATATTATCACACTTTTATTTACAGCATTTTAAATTTTGGGGTCCCCCCTCCCCCGGGGGGCAGCCGCTGCGAAAGCCGGGGGCCCGCTGCGGCGGGCGGGAAGCGCTGGGCGCCGGGAAGCGGGGGCCCCGCTGCGGCGGGCCCGGGCCGGGGCTGGCATTAAATTTTAAAATACTGGAAATTGATCTGCCTTGCACACACACACACACACACACATTGAAAATTGTTTGTGATATAGAATTAAAAAGAATTAAAAAGAATTAAAAAAAAACACCCAATTACCCAAAAAAACCCTCCCACCCAATTTATACTTTTTTAAATGAACTTAAATTAATTTAAGTTAATTTTTCTAGACCGAGTTTGTTTTCTGTACTCTACACATTCAACTTGGTCTGAAATTAAATAATGACCGTGTGGTAGTACCTTCACACCATCCTCAAGTACATAGACTTTGTCCGATATGGCAGACATGGCGTTTTTCTCAACTCTAACTGTGTAGTTTTTAAATTGTAAAGAGCGAATCGCCATGACTTTCGCCCTTGGCACTAAAACTACGTTCCACACAGTTTCTATACACACTCATGTCGAAATTATTTTTTACAAAGTGTGTAGGTACCCCCTTGCAAACTTGTTTGATATCCTTGCTGTGCGTTTCAACACAGTATACCTTCGGACCAGGAAACACACCACTGGATATCAGATCGCTACCCGTTTCAGATTTTAGCATTAACAATTGATTTTGGGCCTGACGTTTCACTAGCTCTGGGTAGAGGGATTCGTCCCAATTAGTGTAGTCCATTCGTGAGCTAATGTACTCGCCATTTTCCAAATCATTCAATAGATTTTCAGTTTTGACTTTTAACAGGAGTGAATCAGTGTCCCCGTAATACACTTGAACTTGTCCCTCAATTGGCCACTGTACCTTGCATACATTATAATAAAATGACAACATGAGTTTCTTGGATATTTCAGTTATTGCACTTCCGCCTGCAATATTTTTATTTAAAACAATGTTTCTTTTCTTACGGTGTAGGAGCACCATATCAGAGTCTATGATTGTGAACGATGTGAAGTTTGGATCCGCAATGATTCGAGTACAATCTTTGGGGTTGGTTACAATGTCACATCGACTTCTGTTTCGTACGCTCTCGCACATTTTACCGAAAGCTGAGTTCAAAATGAGTTTATAGACTTCTTTTTCAACTTTCGTTTTCGCTTGTGAACGCTTACTGACAAAGGTGTCAATAAACGCTTTCATGTAAGGCTTTTGATCAAATTGGAGGGCTCTATGAATCTTTGTGACCTTGAAACCATTGGACACCATCCATTTCAATAGCACGTGATGAACAACGATATTCTGTTTCGGGTTGAGGTCGGCAATTAGTTTTTGTTTTGAAGGTACCCAGTGCATACTCCTGTCCTCTACTAAAGATAAATTGTAGGGGCTCAGAGAGTCCCTACCCACCGGTCTATTTATGCACGGAAAAACAAAGTCTTTTACCGAGTCATGGATTTCCATGGGTATTTCACCATCAATTTCAAAAAACCATCCCTGTGCCCCATTCTCCTCAACGCTGGCAATGTCGGGGAAATTCGAAGCACAGGGATTGTCAAGCCATTTATAATTGCCACACGGCAAACAGTAGTGAGACATTGCCGATGGGTAAAGAGAGTTCATATCCAAAAAAACTGCGTCCGACTTTTCATCGGTGTGCTGTCCACTCGGATCAGTTTTTCATGATACGATCCCCGTGAAAAACATACCCATCCCTCATTGATCTCTCTACAAACAGATGCTGATCCGCATCGGCGATCAGACCTATTTCTTCTTTGCTGATTTTAAGTATCAAGTCCATCACCAAATGAGGAGTGGAAAAATAATAACCTAAATCCAACCCAAATTCCCCATAGATTTTATCCGTATTTTTGCACACAATGTCCAGAAGAGTGAGTACGTCACTGGCCAAGAAAAGTTTACAATAATACCACCCATTTTTACATCCACCCTTTGCCCAAACCTCTTAGCAAATTCGTAGTCGCTAGTGGTGCACTCACTCTCAGTAAGAGAATTGTAAAAAGCTTCAATGGGCGGTAGTGACACCTCATCTAGCCTCGAGCCAGAGTTGTAATAATCATATGGATATATACCCTTACACGTTAATAAATCATACATTTCATCATCGGGGAAGCGCTGTTGAGGAGGGGGAAGCTATCAAAATTGTCACTTTTTCTGTACCTGAATCAATTGACTTAAAGATTTGAGGAAGAGAAACTGAAAGAGTCTAAAAAACGGATTTTATTCAGGCACGTGTTACCCTTGTCAACTGTTTTCCACATGAATTCTAGCAGCAGTGGCTTCTCCGATGATTTGGGTATGATATTATATGAAAAAGAACCATCTATCCATGCGTCATCTACAACTCCACCCTTGGCAATGCGGGCCAACGCTGGAAGAACAAACTTTAAGTCGTAATTGGAATTGTTTATAAAAACAGGTACGAAATATTGTTGTCTAACGTTTAAACTGCATGACTGGTGTGCTACCCCTCTAAAGTTACTCCTCTCCCGATGTAATTTCCTGCCACAAATGATCATGGTCGATCACCTTCCTCCTCCCACCATTCCCAACACCATCATCAAATTCTCCCTTGCAAACCCAACACATTTTACAATTTTTAATGGCCACTATGTCATCTGGTGATAGGAGCATAGGATAGTTTGTATAACGAGGGCGTGAAATTGCACCGTTCACTGTTTTGATTAGACTGACCAATGCCGAGCGCATGCAGTCTTCACCGTCACTCAACATCTCAACTACATCCAGCACATGCATGGTATTATTGGAATCTCGTTGCGCGTGAGCGTAAGAGACCCCCATGGCTTCATGTATTTTAACACGATTTGAATTTGACGGATCGCACACGTCTGTCAGTTTCGCTTCGCAGTCCAAAGCGATCTTATTGCTCTGCAGGAGCGTGTTTTGAAAATTTTTAAAAACGTAAGATCGCTCTATCTCCGCTTACCGTCTCCACAGCCTGGTATCCATGACGTGTACAGTGTTTCATGTGATGCTTTAACTTTAAATCAGTCCAAAATCTTGAGAGGCATGTTGGACAATAATAACGTGCACTCTGTTTCTTACCCTCCCCCAAAACCCTACTAATATCCGTAATTGGATTAAAATGACCAATTGAATCGGAGTCTCTGGGCGGGGTGTATAGAAGCCACACCCAATGTTCTACTGATTCAATTGAAGGAGCTCGCACTGGAAATAATACACCCTTCTTATTGGAACGCTGACCCTCTTCAAATTCTGTTTCATACTGTAACACCGTGACACCAATCTTTAAAATGTGCATTAGCCCGCTCAAAAATATCTATTCTTTTTAGTGCCACGGGAAATTGACCATTTAAACAATTAAAATCTACTTTTGGGAACTTTGAACCCTCCCTACCATTAACTGCCATTTTATTCAACTTTTTCTTAGATGCATCATCGCGCAGAGGTCTGTATGCTGTAATTAAAAATGCATACTTGAAACACTGCAGCCTCGTATCGAAACAGATTCGTTGTATCCCCTACACCCCTAAATCTGAATGATTATTTTAAAACTATAGCCCTCTCCCCACCACCTCTTACAATAAAATCCATTTTAAACCTACATATATTAACATTTAAACTTTCAATAAATAAAACCAGAGATCCACTACCCCCTCGTTATAATTTTCCCACTTACTTTGAATACTATTAGCCCAATTTAGAAAAACCTCCCCATAATTTGATAAATGCGGGCGAATTGCCAACATCTCTGTGTGCAAGTATTTCGAATACATCTCACCCGCATTTTCATTAAAAAAATATTTTTAGTGCTATTGATGCTTTTAAACTGAACCCCACTCCCCACACCCCCATTTGCTGTTCAAGAATGGCTCGAATCTTATCAGTATATGAATGTGTAATGGCCGAGGGATCTGTTATTATATCCCCCGACACTAGAGAGTTGAAGGGATCACCGAAATTGGCGCTGTAGACCTTTGTGTGGTGCAAGGCAGAGTTGGACAGAAAAAAAAAATCTGGAAGAGGGGATACTGGTGTTGTTGTATTACTACTACTAGTACTAGCTATATCATTAATCGGAATGGTGGGGGTGACACAGAATTGTCAATAACACCACCACTCCCAGTCTGTTCAATAACATTGGTTGGAGATGGCATGAGGTCCCCTAGTACATATTCCAAGGTGTTTGGGGACAATTGATCGAGCCAGCCTGTATTGTCCTGTGCTGGAATTTCGTTATAAGGACCCGGTTCAGATGCACTAGTAACATCTCCTAAATGGTCACGCATAAAACTATCTGCCCACTCCGGATCCTCAAGCATGTCAATATCACAGGTTAAGTCGTCTAGGCTAGCCATTTCCCCAAAAAACATCATTAAGGAAACCTCTATGCCATTCCATATTATCCAGAACTAATGTAGGTTCATCACTGAACTCCGTTGGTGGTGAAAGAATTGGTCCAGTAAATGCTGATGTCTCATCACTCAATGGTGGTGGTGAAAAAAGGTTTTATTTTCTATGTGAAATAAGCATTATTTCATAAAGTTGAAAAATTATGTTCATTTTTTTACCATACCATCCATAAAACTCGATTTCATCCTAGAATTATTTAAACTAAATACTTTTTGCTTAAAGCATTATTTACAGAACAAATGCATAATAAATTACAAATTTTGTTAGTAACATAGACACAAACACACAAATAAAATAGTGAAAATCATTACATTGTTATTGAATTTACAATATCTCAATGAATTATCGAGCAGATGCGGCGCATGCACCGCACACACACACACACACACACACACACACACACACACACACACACACACACACACACACACACACACACACACACACACACACACACACACACACACACACACACACACACACACACACACACACACACACACACACACACACACACACACACACACAACACACGCGCGCACACACACACACACACACACACACACACACACACACACACACATACAACAATCATTACAACGTTATTGAATTATCGGGTATACAGAAAAATAAGCGGTGCATGTACTGCACACACACACACTCCTTCAAATTGACTCGGGAAAAAGAATCATTAGCGAGAAATAATATTTGAAAACTCACATTTAAATTTGCAGCTTGCATGTCGAGAGCTGTAGGGCCCACATCATTCTCGCCTTGCATTGGTCGTGAAGGACCCGGCAATGCTTGATAGAGGGTGAGCCTCCGATCTTGACTAGATGAGACTGATGCATTATGAGAATCTATCCATTCTCTCTTGAATTTCCTGCCAGGTTGCATAGAGGTTTGTGTAGAGCTGACACTGGCTTGAGAGGCTCTTGGCTGGTCCAGCGAACTTGTATTGGAACTAGTATATCTGATGACTGATGGTCTTGCAGCTTGCATCGATGTGATATCACCCCATCTTGGTCTCTTTTCGGAGGGAGGGTAATTGCATGAATCCACCTCAACATCCTTAAAAAGAAGCAAAATTTAGTAAGGAAATAATAATAAGCCCTCTTTTTAAAGATAAATTGCCCTCTAAAGTTTTCAGATGTTTGTAGCACTCTATGTCTTAGCACTTTAGAATAAAACAGAATAAAACAAACAGAGTCTCTCAAAACCCCGTAAAGCTATTTTAAAATGTATAAGAATTATTTATTTAACAGAAATCCGCGCTTTTTGAATAGCCACCAAATAAAGATAAAAAACCCTTGTATAACCGAAACCCCGTACAACTGAACCCCCCCCCCGTGCTACTGAAACCCTCGTGCTACTGAACCCTCATGCAACTCGACCCCATTTAACTAAACCCCCATATAACTATACCCCCTTTAACTGAACCCTCGTACAACTCAACCTTCCCTTTTAAGCACTCTCTGAAAGTTCCAACTTAATACACAAATTCCTTAATGAAGAAATAGTTTGTTTTTTCACCTTACAATGAACGTGCTAGAATTGATACATTGACCCCTTCCCTGTCTTAAATTTTATAAAAGCCACTTAATCATCTGTTAAACCCTTTTTGCTTTCACCAAATACGTCTCGTTAATTTGGCCATAAAAAGAAACTCTTGAATCGTGCATACAAGAATCATTTATTTAACAGAAATACACGCTTTTGAATAGCCACCAAATAAAGATAAAGACCCTGTATAACCGAAACCCCGTACAACCGAAACCCGTGCTACTGAACCCTCGTGCAACTCGACCCCATTTAACTAAACCCTCGTGTAACTATACCCCCTTTAACTGAGCCCTCGTGCAACTCAACCTTCCCTTTTAAGCACTCTCTGAAAGTTCCAACTTAATACACAAATTCCTTAATGAAGAAATAGTTTGTTTTTTCACCTTACAATGAATGTGCTAGAATTGATACATTGACCCCTTCCCTGTCTTAAATTTTTATAAAAGCCACTTAATCATCTGTTAAACCCTTTTTGCTTTAATCAAATACGTCTCGTTTAATTTGGCCATAAAAAGAAACTCTTGAATCGCGCATACAAGAATCATTTATTTAACAGAAATCCACGCTTTTTGAATAGCCACCAAATAAAGATAAAGACCCTTGTATAACCGAAAACCCCGTACAACTGAACCCTCATGCTACTGAACCCTCGTGCAACTCGACCCCATTTAACTAAACCCCCGTGTAACTATACCCCCTTTAACTGAACCTCGTGCAACTCAACCTTCCGTGCAACTCAACTCCCGTGCAACTCAACCCCAACCTGGGCGTGCACATATTTCCTTTTGGTGAATTGACTTTCCCTTTTAAGCACTCTCTGAAAGTTCCAACGTAATACACAAATTCCTTAATGAAGAAATACTTTGTTTTTTCACCTTACAATGAACGTGCTAGAATTGATACATTGACCCCTTCCCTGTCTTAAATTTTTATAAAAGCCACTTAATCATCTGTTAAAACCTTTTTTACTTTCATCAAATACGTCTCGTTTAATTTGGCCATAAAAGGAAACTCTTGAATCGCGCATACAATAATCATTTATTTAACAGAAATCCACGCTTTTTGAATAGCCACCAAATAAAGATAAAAACACACAGAATGTGGCATTGTTCCATCTTTCCCCCCTATCAATTATGAGTTTTGGCTAGAATTAGACAAAGCCCGTTTTAATCACCAAGCTTTTTGTTTTTCAGATACGTTGAAGTTTTGGTTCCAAAAAGGAGCCTTTTCTGTAATTATAAACACATATGGTTTTAATCTCTGTGATAGCAAGAGCCTGTGAAATTTGAGTCCCAAAACTATCACTCTCTTTGTAACACGCAAGCTTTTCATTCAAACCGGAAAAATACAGCACGATTGGAAAAAAGGTTGTTTCTGAATGAAAAGAACTGTTTTTCAAAACAATTAAAACTTGTAAACATAGCTGTGGAGGAGAGATTTTATTTACATAATAGAAAAAAGCGTGCTTTACCGTTTCTATCGAATATACTCATTATATTCTTAAGATTTTGTATTGTTGGAGGGGAGGGGGCTAAGTCCCCCTGAAATTTGAATTTACTAGTAAAACAATTTTTTTTTGGAAATTAAGAATGGAAGTGTACTCACATTGAAAATAGAAATATCCATTGTTTTCAAAGTTAATAATATGCAGTGTCCTATGCTTGATGTGTTAAAACATAATGAAAATTAAACTCCTATACATGACCATTTTATACGGGGTTTCAAGGATGAATAAAAACGGATGTTGAGTTACATAATTTCGTGCGTGCCCCAAAAACATGTTTGACTACTATATATCATACCAGTTTTTTTTTTTTAAGAATGTACACGTGAATTCATGACGTACATTCATTTTGCAATTGACAACAAAAAACAGAAAAAAACCTGTTTGCTTTAAATTATATTATTACGAGCAAAACATGCTTGACTACATTATACATTGCCAAGTTTAAAAAAAAAACCTCGACTTTAGCGGGCCAACCTTTAAAATGTTCACGTGTAAATACAATGTCTCAAGCATGGGTTTTTCTTGCGCAATTGAAACTGTAGTGTTTATTCTTGTGCCTGTCAATGTACTCGTGAAATCTATTACACTTTTGAGCAAATTCTTGTAGGGTTCTTGTGTAATTCCAATGTACCGTTCATATTGTATACACTTTTGACCATGGGTTTTTCTTGCGCAATTCAATGTATTTTTTCATGTATTTTTGAAACTGTACTGTATATTCTTGTGCTCGGCAATGTGCTCGTCATTTCAATAGATACATTACTACTATTGAAACTGTTTGCTTTGGCTAAACGTGGGCCAGTCTCCTCTATACCAATTTTGATATTTAATTTTGCCCAACTGTAAACTTTTGAGTTGAATTCTTAGAAGAAGCTGTTATCTAACCATAATGTGATTTGTGTCAAATCGCTTTTGTGGTGTTTATGTTTTCTGGAAATTGGAAGTAGGACAGTGGGTCTCTTATATTATACTGTTGCAGGAAAAGTAGAACATGGAAAATGTTAAAGGGCGAGTTTTTAGCGAAATATAGAATGACTAGTTCCTAAGGACTTATATTCAAAGGACCTCGGGAAGTATTAGTAAGACCCTCTCCCCTCCATCACAGAAGCGGATGCCCCCCTCTACACAAGATGCTGCCTACTCCCATGGACACAGCCCAGTTGATTTCTATGCATATTACTATGAAGTCTATTATTTACTTATCACCAAAAATGAAACCGGCATAAACAAAAATAAAATATAAGGTATTCCTTAATGAAACTAGAGACTTAGAATCGAACTCAAAGCGGCAAATATTACCCTAAATCAACAGCAGACTATCTCCTCTAGCCCCTTATCTCTGTTTAAAGGTTGAACTTGATTTTGTACTGAAAAACTATTCGAAAATAAATAAAGGCTGTTGGTAATCGCAAGTGTTTTATAGCTTTTTTTTTTAGTCATTTTAAACTGAATGTTGCCACAAAAACACCTAATGGAGCCTATTCATTCTCAAGATTTTGTGCCACAAAAAAGAACAAGCTTGTAATGTCTATCGATTTAATGAAAGAGCAAATTTAACTAAGGTAAAAAGCTTAAAGGGTCGAGGATTGTGGTTATATGGCAACGGCTAATGACGAACACCATACAGCTCTAGAAAAAATAGAAAAAAGTAGATGATTTTATTTAATTAAAGTCAAATATCAAGTCTAAAAATGGTCGAAAGGATCAAATTACGTCAAAAAGCCTTGAAAATCAAAGATCTTCCAAGGGGACACAGCCCAGTGGATTTCTATACATTTTACTATGAAGTCTATTATTTAATTATCACAAAAAATTGAAACGGGCATAAGACACCTAATGGAGCCTATTCATTCTCAAAGTTTTTTGCTACAAAAAAAGCACAAGCTTGGAATATCTATCGATTTAATCAAAGAGCAAATTTAACTAAAGTAAAAAGCTTAAAGGGTTGAGGATTGTGGCTATGACAACGGCTAATGACGAACGCCATACAGCTCTATAAAAAAAATAGAAAAAAAAGTAGATGATTTTAATTTAATTAAAGTCAAAGATCAAGTCTAAAAAAGGGCCGAAACGATCAAATTGCGTCAAAAAGCCTTGGAAAATCAAGGATATTTCAAGGGGACACAGCCCAGTGGATTTCTATACATTTTACTATGAAGTCTATTATTTACTTATCACAAAAAATTGAAACGGGCATAAGACACCTAATGGAGCCTATTCATTCTCAAGGTTTTTTGCTACAAAAAAGCACAAGCTTGGAATGTCTATCGACTTAATCAAAGAGCAAATTTAACTAAGGTAAAAAGTTTAAAGGGTTGAGGATCGTGGTTATGGCAACGGATAATGACGAACCCCATACAACTCTAGAAAAAAAAATGATAGGGGATGTATAAAAAAAAGGTAAATATCTTCTAGTTTTTCCTTTAAACGGGCTATGAGTCCCACAAAAGAAGAGGAAAACAAAACTGAGTTCGTACGCTATTTCATTCCCATTTTAAATTATATCAGGTTCACCGATTCTAGGAAATGAAGGGGACAAGGAACACTTTCAGTTTTTTCAATGAAGATGCAAAAACAATATTTTTCAAAATCTAGCGGGTCATATTTTTCCTTTTTTTTCAATGAAAATATAAAAAAAAGGTATTTGCCAGAGCCTAGAAATGGACAATCACCCCCAATCCTCTTCCCTCCTTTTGAGACTACTGTATAAAATATATTGAGTGAATGATGTGAAGGAGGGCCTAGTCTGTAACCTTCTCTAAATTAAATTCCCGAATGAGATGGGATCAACATTTAGAAAAGTGTATACTTTCTGGTTCAATGTACCAAAGCCCCCTCCCTCCATCCTTATACATGTCGGACCATACTCCTAAGTAAAGGGGTATGTCTACCTGAGGGTTTCCTCCAAGAAGATATTACCCTGTTATTTCTCTACATCCACTATATACAAACAGAATCCCTTAAGAAACTACTTGTTCATTGTCATTATTCGCAATCTAAAGCTTCTTTAAAACTGCTTTACGAAAGGGATTGCCCATTTTCAACAATCGTGTACACCCGTGGCACGGAGCACGCATGACGGAGGTGTACCCCTTGCGGTGTGAGGATGAACACTGTCTGTAGTGGAAGCATTCCTGCGTGAGGAGTGAAATGCGTTCATGCATGATGAGATAAGTTACTCTCTAATATTTGCACCAGAAGGAGAGTGGATAGCCCCTTGGATTTATGCTATAATAAGATACTTTTAGTGTTTAAAATAAACTTCTTTCGTTTCGATATAATTATTCAGCAGCATGTCTGTCAAGAATGTATGCTCATTGTCCACAAACGTGCAGCGTCATTGGCCTATATTGTGTTTGTATCTTCTACTTCTTGACATCTAATTAAGATGATATTCAAAAGCTTCTCGGAATGATATAGAAGTGTGAAAACAGATGGATAGACCATAATAACCTATATTGTATTATCTTTTTGCCTTATAAGCGTTGCCATAAAGTGGCGAAATTTTGTCAAAATTGTAGGGAAGCGACAAAGTTGGAGCCAATTTTTTCCAAATCAAGTGAAAACGACAGTAAAAAACTTAAAAATGAGTCATTGGGTATCATAAATGTACTATAAACTACTATAAAAGTGCTGTGAAGGGGCTTTATAGTGCTATAAAGGTAAATATATACTAAAGAAAAGTGATCCGTTTCTGTTAATGCATGGGTTACGCAGGCGTATCTTAGTTCTGACAAGATTTTTGAAGAAATTAAATTTTAGTTGGTGGAGTGGGGCAAACTGGGTCTGGGGGAGGGCAAACCGAGGTTTGGGAGGGGCATTTTCCCTCTCTGCCCTATAGCAAATTACGCCCCTGATACCATATCTTAAACTGAATCTAACACCGTGCTTCAAACTGAAAGAATGTTTAAAGAACAGTTTTCCTTCAATACTTACGCTCGGAAAGGAAGCTTCTTTCCCAAATGATTGCCAAAAATAACCCTACCCCTTATTCGAAGGAGACACGTTGGGAAAGGCAAGCAAATGTTATAAGTATATTGCTAAAGCTATGAATGTTTGAAGACGAAGCGTATTACTTAAAACATATAATGTCTCTCCTAAGCATTTTGGGTATATAAACCGATGTTGTTGTCCCTTAATAAATCAATCAAAAGTCTAATATTTTTTCTAATAATAGTGAAAACCCAGAAGTCCAAAAAAGCATACAGGCCGCTATTAAAGATATTATACTGCTATACCCAAATAGACGACATAAAACATGATAATTATCGCAATAATCTGTTTCGTCACAAAAATATCAATATTTGTTTATCGTAAAGTAGTTTAAGCCTATAAGTTTAGGTACTATTGGTATAGTTCACTTTGAGAAAATCGCTCTAATCGCCCTTGTTTAGGGAAATCGCCTTCGTTTTAAAGACCTAGACGGTAATATTTTTAGAGAACAACAAAACCCCTAAATTCAGGAAAGTTGTGTAAAAGCATAGAAAACTAGGGGGAAAATCGAAAATTAAAATGCATATTTCGGAAGGAAGATGTTTAGTCTGAATGACCAACCCTCTTGAACGCTTCAGATCCATGTGTATTTATTTTTGTTAAGAGGGTAAAGACACAATGTCATAGTAGCTGGCAGTAAATAAAAATTTCCCTCGTGCTAGCAATACGACCTTTCATCTTTCAAAAATATTTCGACTTAAACCTTCTCATTCACATTCATCAGAAATATATTGCGTTCATACCTTCTAATTATTAATATAAGATTCACTTCACGATCTTCCTTTACCTTGATAGGTATCTCCTTTTTCAGGTCACTACCGGGCCAACTCAAATAAACTTTTCAACTATTATTTTTTAATGAATATTTTTTAGTTTTGCCAGAGTTCTCAGAATTATACTAAAAGATCCTAATGAAAATTGGGTAAAATATAAACATCCTTTTTGAAGGCTCCTCCTACTTATTTACTACATTTTGATGTTCACGTTTGAAAAGCTATAATTATTTAACGAAGGTCTCAACACAATTGCTCTGTCGAATACAGAAAGGTTTAAGAAAGAAGAAAACGTTTGTTGCTTTTATGATCATCATAAAGAAGGTTAATCAACCAGGTACTGTTATAGATATTTAAAACCTTTTTTCTTTTAGAACAATGTGTAATTGTTATTTAACCGTGATTAATTAAGGGCTTGAGGGAAAAGTCAAAAAGTAGTGAATTTAAAGGTATGAAACTTGGCAAAATATGTCAAAATTTTTATCAAGTTCGGAGAAATTCATTAGCAAAGGATATTTAGCAGGTTCTATTGAATAAATTAGGGATATTGAACCTGTTAAAATACTGCGGTTCTTTCTGCCTGACTACACCTTCACCACAGGAAAATCGACAGGAAAAATGTGGACAGGAAAATCGACAGAAGATTAAGGTTTGTTCTTACGTTTTTTTTTGTTTTTTTTTATTTTACGCCAAAGCTATACTACAGAACCGGAAAGTTAAAACGACAACAGTTTAGTTTTATGACTGAGCCACGCGTTTTGATAAATAAAAAAGCGGAAATTGAAGATTGGCCTGGGTCTCTCGTTGATTTTAATATCAAATTTGTATTGAAAAAGCCAAAAATTAAAATGAATGGCAATAATTACGATTGAAAGTCATACATCGACACGAATTTGTTCCCAAATACTAGCTACTAACCATGGCTTTGTGTCTTTTGCCAGATTTATCTCACAAATATAAAAAACTGCGGTTTCCCTCTTTTATAATTTATGAAAACTGACATATAAAATCCATCATGAAGGTTATGTTTTAAATTGGACATAGCTCAAATTAGGCAAATTACGTGTTGGATATATTATTGACTCTGAAGTGGTGGGTAACTTTGTTTTAACCCAAAATAATTTATCTTGGACATCAAGGTTCCTATACTTTCCAGAAGCCTTCATATCTAGGCTAGGAAATTCAAGCTAGTTCTGCCGTGGTGGATTGACCCTCGTCCTATACCCGGTTTTTTGTAAGTCAAACTAAGTCCAGCCTTAATTAGGCTGGGAAAAGCCTTGTATGAAAACATAATTGTTGAAGGTATTAAGGCAAAAAAACAAGTTTATGCGACTTTATTAGAACTTTTAGCGATTTTCCAAAATGCCTGATTTGATGTATCTATAAACACACATCAAATCGGCCCTTGTTTGTTCAACCGCTATCAAAAATATATGTGTTTGCAATTTCCAAGTTTAATTTGCAAAATTAATTGTGAAAGCAAGTTTAATTTGCCTTAAGTGTGCTAAGGCCCAAAAATTTGAAGTGAATCTCCAAGAACAAACAAAATTCCTTCTTGGTTCAAATATATAAAACGATAGTCTACACATAAAAGGAATTGCCTCTTGTTCTTAGAAAACACATGGAAACTTAAATAACACTGGCAAAAACCTACCTAATCTTTCGAAAAAAATTCGAAATTTTACAAAAAACTCATTTTAGTTTCTTCTCATTGTATTTCGAAAATTGCGAAATTAATTGGGATGATTTCCCGATATATTTCAATCTTTCGTCCATAAGATTTTTTTAAGACCGAAATTTCTTTTCTGTTTTACTTCTGTCCCCTATTGCAAGTGCTTAAAAACTCTTGTATTTGGATTATCTCTTGTATTTTTACACGAGCTAACACAACACCTATACTCATTCACTTTTATTTTGCAAGGTCTTAAGCATTTATTCTATAAGGTATTATTGCTTCGGAGGAACAATACTGACTCTAAATTTCTTTCTATTTTTTTTTCTTTTTTTAATCATTAAATTAATTTCCAGCTCATCAATCGCAAAAGATGAAAATTCAAAAAATTCTATTTTTCAGTGGGTATCGTAAAGCAGTGAAGAAAAACTTGTAAAAAAAAATTTAAAACTTATGTTAATTTTCAAAAAAAAAATCGTTTTATGCTAATCTATTAAATAGTACAAATAAGAGGCAAACGAAAGAGTAATTACTCTGACAGTAAACTTTTTGGAGTGTATTCCAGTGTTTCCACGTTTTCGGTTGTCTCTCCAGGAGGTTGCAATAGAAATTGCCAATCTTAGGCAATCCATCCTAGACATATCAAACCAAGTGTCTCAAGCCTAAACTCTCAGCTTTTTTTTATTGAAACCTAAAATAGAAATTTCAAACTTTAAACGAAATCAATAGGAAAAAGAGTGAAAAACGTATTTTCAGAATCTATATAGTAGACCAAATTGACAGTCGCAACTGGATTTAGTCTACTGAATTATTTTTTTACGCTTCCTATAAACTTTAATTTTCTTAATAAATTCTTTTTTTTTTTTTGCTGTGAAACATAAAGACATACTGTGCAAAATGCACCTCGTTTTTAGCTAAGTACAAGTGACGAACTAAGCTTTAAGGGATTTAAGGATCGTTACCTCCAATTCTTGTTAGTGACTATTTTCTTTCACTTAAACTTTTCCTGGATTATTCTCCCCGGAAAAATCCCGCCCCCCCTCACAGAAAATAATCCCCTGGAAAATCTCACCCTGTGGAAAATTCTGCCAGTGAAAATCCCACCCCACATGCAAAATTCAGCGGTCAAAAGAAAGCGTGATTAAGTTAGAATGGGATTTTCGAATTCTTTAGCCAAAAATCTCGAAAACTGGATAAATATTGATTATATTAACCAATAATAAAACTCTTGAAATAAAAAATAGATAGAAATTAATTTCTAAGGAATTTTCTGACAAAGTAGTTTTCCTAAGAAACACAGAGCATGCCAGACTTGAAACTTTCAGGAATAAAGTTCTATAATAATTCAAGCTTAACCTTTCCAGCACGAATTACGAAATCGTCAGAAAATTCCACTTTTTTTGCGTTTCCTATGTCCCTGTAGTGTATTTGATGTGTCTTAACGTCCCTTCGAAATTTCTTGAAACTTTCAACTTTCTTCCCATACAAAACTTTACCTTATTGAAGTCTTTGGGGTGGGGGAAGCGTAGTTGGCATAAAGAAGAAAACTTTAGCGCAGACAGTAAGAGAGGGGGGAGGGTGAGGTCTTTGAACTATTTAAAAAAATCTATCTCAAAGTTCTTATCGGATGAGTTTGAGGAAAAAAGTGCGTGGAGAGAGGGGGAGGGTTAGGTGCCCTGCGATCTTTTTTGACTCTTAAAAAGGGAACTAGAACTTTCAATTTCCAATCAAATGATCCCTCTTTGAAGTTAATACGAGCTTCCCTTTCCATAAGGCCCATATATGCCCCAGGGCATGACTTACGACGCCTGCCCCTGGGCCCTGGTGAATGTGCTCCCCCCACGCCCATCATTTCCCCAAACACATCCAATCAAAATTTTGAGATAGCCGTTTTGTTCAGCGTAGTTGATTTCCAGATAGAAAACATATTTTTGAGGAAGACACTCCCCCACAACCCCTTCAGGGCAAGGGTTTTAAGTTATGCCCTGGGGGTATATAAGGTTTTCATAGAAGGTGTTGTCGTAGAAACTTCAAAAAAGGCTCATTCGATTGGAAATTAAAAGGGCTAATGCCCTTTATAATAGTCGAAAGTGATTGGAAGGCAACAACCCCCCCACCACGCCCATTATCCCCAAAACGCATACAATCAAAATTTTGAGATAGCCAATTTGGTTCAGCGTAGTTGATTTCCTGATATAAAATATGTTTTCGAGGAGGACACTCCCTCACAACCCTCAAGGCAAGGATTTTAAGTTATACCCTAGGGGCATATAAGGTTTTAATAGAAGGCGTTGTCGTAGAAACTTCAAAAAAAGCTTATTCGATTGGAAATTCAAAGGGCTAGTGCCCTTTTTTAATAGTCGAAAGTGATTTAAGGGCAACTAATCCCCCTCTCACGCCCACCTTTTCCCCAAACACATCCAATCAAAATTTTGAGACAGTCATTTTATTAAAAGTAGTTTTAAATTCCAGAAATTAGGTCTTTGAAGATGACAACTACCCCACAGCCCTCAGGGCAAGGGTTGTAAGTTATGCCCTAGGGCATATAAGGTTTTGTATAGACAACGTTTTCGTAGAAAACTACAGAAGGGCTCATTCGATTAAAAATTTAAATGACTAGCTCCTTTTTTAATAGTCGAAAGTGATGCCCACCATTTCCCCAAACAAATCCAATCAAAATTTTCATATAGCCATTTTGTTCAACGTAGTTGAACGTTCTGGAAATTATATGTTTTGAGCAGGACACCCCCCGCACTCTTCAGGGTCAAAAGTTATAAGTTATGCCCTGGGGCATATATGGTTCTTATGGAAGGAATACTCGTACAAACTTCAGAGAGTGCTCAGTGATTGGAAATTGAAAGTTCTAGTTCACTTTTAAGTGTTTAAAAGATATTTGAGGGTAACCAGCCCCCCCCCCGAAACTCTTTTTTCCCAAATGCATCAAATAACAATTTTTAAGATAGGTATTTGTTAAAAATAGTTCAAAGATCATATAACAAAAATTCCGATGTTGACACAACCCACCAGGGCCCAGGGGCAGGCGTTGTAAGTCATGCCCTGGGGCATATATGGGCCTTATGGAAGGGAAGCTCGTATTAACTTCAAAGAGGGATCATTTGATTGGAAATTGAAAGTTCTAGTTCCCTTTTTAAGAGTCAAAAGAGATTGCAGGGCACCTAGCTCTCCCCCCCCCTCGCTCCCGCGCCCTTTTTTTCCTCAAACTAGTCCGATAAGAACTTTGAGATAGATTTTTTTTTTAAAATAGTTCAAAGACCTCACCCTCCCTCCTCTCTTACTGTCTACGCTAAAGTTTTTTCTTTATGTCAACTACGCTTCCCCCACCCCAAAGACTTTAATAAGGTAAAGTTTTGTATGGGAAGAAAGTTGAAAGTTTCAAGAAATTTCGAAGGGACGTTAAGACACATCAAAATACACTAATAAGAACTAGATAAAGAATTTTCTATTCAATTACTCCCAGCAAACTGAAAATGCTAAAATACTTAAAATTACAGCATACTTAAAATACGGTTAAAATGCATACTTTGCGATAAATGCTAAATTATTGTGGTATTAAAAATCCGAAAAATAGTCTAATCAAAACGATCCTGTTCTTTCTGTATCAACAAATGAAATAGCCTAACTATTGTTTTTTGAAGCTATTTTTTCGATACATCCATTGTTGCGTCAAAAAATCAGGTTTTATTAATCAGAGGCATGTAATTAAGTTGTGTATAGCAAAGGCCATAAGGCTTCAATGTTTTATTATTATTAATAAAAAAAAACCTTGCATAAAAATAAGTTTTCTAAGAAAAATTAAAGAGCCATATTGAATTCAGGACCAACAGAAATTAATTCCTATTATAGTTAAAACTCAAAAAGACCAGAAATTACTGTTAAAGAATAGACGAAAGCCCGAACGAACAGAAATTAAAATTAACTATCTTACAAACATAAAGATAACCGGTGCAAACATATTTGAATGAATAAATCTTTTATAGCTTCAATATTTTTTTATATTATCCCCCAGAGGTGCTTTATATGCAAGGGTTAAAAATACCATTTTGTTAAAAAATAGTTGAAAGGTTAAATAACAAAACTCTCTGGTGTCGAAAAATCACCCCAGGGCCCGGGGACAGGAAGGGATTCTTGTATAAACTTCAGAGAGGGTTCATTTGATTGGAAATTTGAAGTTCTAGTCCAGCTTTTAAGAGTCAAAAGTGATCAAATGGCAACTAACTCCCCCACGCCCTTTTTCCACAAAATGCATCAGAAATTTTGAGGTTGCCATTTTGTTAAAAAAAAAAAGTTCAAAGGTCAGATAACGAAAAATCCGGGGTCGGCACATGTTGTACAAACATAATATTTATAATATAATTCGTTTTATAACTAATTAATCATTAGTTATAATAATTATATATACTAATTAATCATAAGTTATACCTGGGGGGGTATATATAGCTGCTTTGGAAGGAAATCTCGTATAAAACTTCAGAGAGGGCTCATATGATCGGAAATTGGAAGTTCTAGTTCAGTTTTTAAGAGTCAAAAGTGATCCAAGGGCAACTAGCCCCTCCCTCACGCCCTTTTCCCTCCCAAATACATCAGATAAAATTGTGAGGTAGCCATTTTGTTAAAGAAAAAATCAAGGGTCAGATAACAAAAACTTTGGGGTCGACACATGTTGTACAAACATAATATGTGTAATATAATTCGTTTCATAACTAATTAATCATTTGAAAAAAAATGTTATTTAAAATCAATGAATCAATACAAATGTAGAGCATTGACCTATGACAATCTGTTCAGAAAATATTGAAAAAGTAGTCAATGAAAAACATTCACGCCAAACCTTATTTCGTTTCAGACGGATGGATAAAACCCATCCGATAAAAATTTGAGGCGGCCATTTTGTTAAAAATAGTTCAACCATCAGATATTAAAACTCCAGGGTCGACACAACCCCCCAGGGCCCAGAGACAGGCGTTGTAAGTTATACTCTGGGGATATATGTGGTTCTTATAGAAGGGATACTCGTATAAACTTCAGAGAGGGCTCATTTGATTGAAAATAGAAAGTTCTAGTTCACTTTTAAATAGTCAAAAGAGACCGAAGCTTAATTAGTCCCCATACGCCCTTTTTCCCCAAACCCATCCGATAAAAACTTTGAGATAGCAAATGTAATTAAAAAATAGTTCAAACATCAGATAATAAAAACTCCGAGGCTGACACAAACCTATTTTTTCACTTTGATATTGTTACTTTGATACCAGTTTTGATACTTTGGTGAATATATGATTTTTTTTTAAGTTTGATTTTGAAATAAGGAAATTTTTTAAAACTTAAAATTTTTTGCTATCAAAAACGAACAAAAATTACTAAAAAAACCTTTCCGAAAAATCAGTTTTCAAAGAAAAGTAAAGGCCATTTTAAACTTAAGCTCAACAGATACAAATACCTTTGTAAAATTCTAACTCAAAAACGACCAAAAATTACTATTAAAGAATAAATGAAACCCAAAACGAACAGAAATTAAATAACAATCATAGCAAAAACATACAACAAGTAATAATATAAATGAATAAATAGATCTTAAAGCGAGTAATGCTTAGATTGAATATGAAATCAAGCTTAAAATGAAAAAAAAAACATTTTTCTATTGAAGTGTAAATGAAACTTAAAGCGAACAGAAATAAAATAAACAATCAATCCAAACAAAAATATACAACAGATATTAATGTAAATTAATAATAAATCTTAAAACGAGTGAAATTTAAATTGAATATGCAAATCAACCTTGAAACGAATAAAAATCACTACTAAGAAGAGTTTGGGTATGACCTCCTTCTCTCACTGTAAAAGTCTAAAACCTACTGCGTCATTGGCGCTTTACTGAAAACTATATGGGTCTTTGACAGTCTTGGAAAGTATAAACAACATCAAACTGAATATTTGATGTTTAATGATATTAATTGTTGAAAGATCCATCAGTTCAAGAATTTATCTCCCTGTAATTGTATTTTGTTTTCAATGCTGTAAGAACTGGAAAGAAAATATTTGTAATACATTTCGTTTTCAGTTAAGCGCCAATGTCGCAGTAGGCTTTTGGTTTTTATTTACAGTTAGGAAAGGAGGCAGTATCCAAACACTTGTTTGTAGTGAAACTATATTCGTCTTTAACAACTTTAAAAAGAGCTAATAGATTTAAAATGAATATTTGATACATAATGATATTAATTGCTGAAAGCTCATCAGTTCGAAATGCTGCTATAATTTTAATGCTTATTTTCAATATTAAGTACAAAAGGAAATATTTGTCATAAAATTGGTTTTCAGTAAAGCGCCAATGACGCAGTAGGTTATAGACTTTTACAGTGAGAGAAGGAGGTCATACCCAAACTCTTGTTTGTAGTGATTTTGGTTCGTTTCAAGCTTGATTTGCATATTCAATTTAAGTTTCACTCGTTTTAAGATTTATTTATTAATTTACATTAATAAACTTTTGTATTTTTGTTTGCATTGATTGTTTATTTAATTTCTGTTCGTTTTAAGTTTGATATATACTTCAATAGAAATTTTTTTTTTACGTTTTAAGCTTGATTTTCATATTCAATCTAAGCATTATTCGCTTTTAAGATCTATTTATTCCTTTATATTTGTTACTTGTAGTATGTTTTTGCTATGATTGTTTAATTAATTTCTGTTCGTTTTGGGTTTAATTTATTCTTTAATAGTAATTTCTGGTCGTTTTGAGTTTGAATTTTAAAAGGTATTTGTATCTGTTGAGCTTAAGTTTAAAATGGCGTTTACTTTTCTTTGAAAAAATTATTTTTCGGAAATTTTTTTTTTTCATTAATTTAGATAACAATTACCCACTTTACGAGTCTCCATAACTGCATTCATTTGACTATCTATATTCTATAGCCGAGGTGCCCATGTAATGGGAAACTACCGAATTGTTTTAGTAAAGCGCAAGTGATTTTCGGGTCTTACAAGGCATAGCAATACTCCTGTTTCTGGTAGTTTTTTGTTCGTTTCAAGTTTAAATTCATTGTGTATTGTAGCTTCTGTTCCTTTTGGTCTCGCTTATCTATTGATAGTGATTCATATTCTCACTGGTGAATTCCTGAAATTCCTTTTTCTCTGCTGGGATTCAATTAGCTTTGCGAAACAGCTTTTTCAGTCTTATCCAAGCTTTGATGGTAAAAGTTAGTTTTGTTTTGGTTAGTTTAGGTTAAACTAGTTCATAAATCTCAGGAATGGGTTAAAAACCTAACCCAGCCTAACCAAACCTGTTCACATCAACCTTGCATAAAACAGAAAAAGTTGACTGACAACGCTGACTAAATCATAGGAGAAAATGGTATTTCGAACATTCACCGGTGAATGTCGACATTCACCAATTTTGGGCATTCACGGCACAGTATATAAATTATAGGTAGTATGATCTTTCCCTATGTCACCCATTATAAAAACCCCGGACCGAGGTGCGAGTGCTCCAGAGAACGTAGAAACATAAGTGACATTAGATCTTTTCACGGTAGACAAGTCAGATTTCTCTGAAACGCGAAACTTGGCTTCAACGTTGGAACACTAAATTTTGAAGAAGCTAGTTTTAAATTAATTTATTCCAAAACATATATGAAAATCGATTATTAGTAGTAAAATGTTATATTAGATGTTTTTAGGAATTAAAAGTAGGTTTCGAAGTCTCAAATTGGTTTCAAAGTCATTTTGAGAAAGTTTCTGCCAAAATACGTGTTCCCAGGGTAATTGGACCGCTGATGGCAGATCAAACGAGAGGAGCTGTTTGTACGCGCTAATGCAAGAATACGTGGGAAGAGCTGTTTGTTCGCACCGAGAATGAAGAGCCAGAAATTATCTGCGGTAAACTTACTGCTATATCTTATATACTGTGATTTATATATTTATTTATTTTTTTCCATTTTCTGCTGTTGTTTTTTTGGTTAAGCAAGTTAATTTTCGCAATAATTATCATTATGACGAGATGATTTTTTTTTTTATGTGTCCTACTGTTTATATACCCAACCTTACAAGCTCTGCTCTCCGTTATAAGTGAGTTTAGATAAAACATTAAACAATAAATTAAAGGTCACATTTTTCAACAAACAGTAAAGAGTGAATTTAAACCTGAAAAACGAGCAGATATTTACTTACATAACGCGTCAAAAATAAAATGAAAAATAAGTTTTTTGGTTGAAGAATGAAAATTTTTTCACTTCTAAAGAGAATTCAAACCAAAACAGAAACAATATCACTCAAACAATGAATTTAAACTGGAAAAAAAAAAAAACATTAATTACGACAAATAATTCATAAGAATTGACATCTCTTTGAGACCAACCAAAAGCCTAGATTGCTATTTACGCTTCACAAAAGCAAGCACTGTACTGTCAATAGTTTTATCATTTTTCGTATGAACACACTTAAAGAGAAAAAAAAACATAAGTCCTCTAGGCACCAGGAATTTGTGCACTTGTATCTATTTAGCTTTACCTGTAGGGTTATGATTTTAGTTGGGGGGATGTTCAAAATAAAAAAAAGGTAAAATGACACCAATTCTGAAAAAATAGGATTTTTTTATTTAAAAAAAAAGCTCTCTTGGAATTTGAAAAATATCTTTTTTTGTTTGTCCATAAAGAAAATCGGGAAAAATGTTTACCCATCTTCCCATTTACATAAATGTTCGTCCCTATTTACTAGCTTAATCTAGAACTAATGTTTATTAGCCTTTTCTTCTAATTAAATCCATTAATTGCAAATTTATGAAATGCGAACTGGGTAAACCTAACTTGTTGCTTAAAACATTTATTGCTTTTTGCAAAGAAAGGCTAAAAGGCTATGCGGTAGTTAAAGCTTTCTAGATATGAACACACAAATCACCAACTTTCAGAGATTCCAATTTAATTTTCATAATTACCATTTCCAAGGTTATTCTTAATAATAACTGAAATAACCAAGTGGTTTATTATGTTTATCTCAAATACAATTTAACTCCAGGTACCTCATTTGTAGAAAGTGAAACTGCACTATACCACGATTTCAGGTATAAACATTATAATAAACCAAAATAATTACGTTATTAGACACTTGTTTGTGACCTTTCAATTAGCATTTGCAATAATTTAACTTTCCTTTAATTGAAACGTATTACGGGCATCTAATCAGAGTCAATGTAGTAACATCGACTCAGTAATTAGTGATTGCCTCCCAAGCACAGTATTACCATTATTTTTTTCGACCGCTACTTTCCAAAAGGGTTGTCATCAAGGCCGTATCCAAGGGGGGCGGCGTCTGGAAGGGGATTTGACCGCCCCCCCCCCCAAAAAAAACTGTTTTTCTGACTCTTAAAAACGTAACAAAAATGCATATAAACAAATTTTTGATGCGTTTTTTGTAAGTTGTTGTACTCCCCTTCAATAAATACCCCCTCCCCCCGAAAAAAATCCGAGATACAGCCTTGGCTGTCATATAAACTAGTTAGAGGGCTCATTAAATCAAATGTTGGAATTATTGCTTCCCTAGAAAGGGACAGAAGCAATAAGAGGACCAGAAGCCTCCTCCCTAGCTCTTTATTGTACTTAGGCACAACCACCCTGAACTTTATACGTAACCGCTCCAGCCACCTTTAAAACTTAAGGGGTGAGAACTCCAGGGCACAAAAAAGAGGGATTTTCAAAAGTATATGCCTACTTCTGAGCCTTTTTTCACTGCTGAGTCCGTGGCGCCAGGTACATTTAACTATCGGATTTGCCGCTAGTGTTTTATCGAGTTTTTCAGCCTTAAGATAATTGGAATCGAGCTGTGTGCGCCTTCGTATTCTGTCCTGTTGATTGGACAGTTGGAGGCAGAATAAGAGAAAGCTCTAGAGAAGATGGTGAATTTAAGTACCTGTAGAAAACAGCCATCTACGCTACATCAAAAAACTCTCATTTACAGACTGGAGAGAGTCGTAAGGAACAACTAAATCTGCCTTATCAGTCCTGTTTTGGAGTGGTGCAACCGTTTCCGGATCACCAGCATACAGCGGGCTTCATACTCAGCAAAGGGTCTGATGCAAGACTTGTGAAGGGGATCAAGCCGAGTGGCTTGATTCCCCAGCTTTCTTGCACAGGATGTTCTTACCTGATCAAGATAGGTGTTCCAAGAAAGATCTGCGAAGAAGTGAATTCCAAGGAGACGAAGCTCTTGGACTTTCTTTATGGCTAAAAAGCCGAAAATAATAAATAGAGGATTTTTTTACTCGTTTCAAAATAGTTTAAAAAGTAGCACATAATTCTTTTTGGGGGTACGAAAATCTATGAACATTAGTGAAAACGAGGGGTACAAAAATGAACTGGGCTTTACAAAAACTTGTTTTCCTCAAGTCATCGACTTATCTAATTTATGCATTTATAACTTAGATCAATTTGGTATCTATGTTATGCAAAGCCCAATCCGTTTTAACGCCCATCGTTTTCATTTATATTCTATTCTCTCCCCAGACCCCAAGAGTCCTTTTTAGAGTCCGAGTTTTTTAGAAGAGGAACCTGGGGTACATGAGTGGTATTTGATCGAGAGATCATCAGCTCTTTCGATTTCGATGCATTGAATCTGACCATCCAGGCATCAGACCACTCTTCAACTACCAAAAGATCTTTCTGTAGTGGTAGGAGGCTCTGATTGGGGCATTATGTTTCGGGAGGACTAAATGTGTTGTTGTGATGTCATCGGTAAAGTGATGCAGAGGGGTCACAAGGCTATCCCTCGTGTCATTTATGTACAGAATGAAAATCATAGGTCCCAATATACTAACCTGGGGTACACCTATCTGTATTAGATATTTGAGAGGGGTGAAACCGTCAAGAACAACTCGCAGAGAACGATCAGAAAGAAATCTTTCAATCACCTTTAACAGATGTTTTCTGACACCATTAGCGTAATGTTTTCTTCAGTAGGCCACGATGCTATACTCTGTAGAAATCTATAGCAATGTCGAATTACAATAACCTGAAATCGTTTCGTTTTCCGAGAAGTTCGACACACTCCTGCTGTGGAATCCGTATTGGCGGACGCCTTGAAAAGTTCAATTCATTCAAGGTACTAACAAAGTGAATGATTTAAAACCTTTTCGTGAACTTCTACAATGCAGGAGAGGAGGGTGATAGCCCTTATAAGTGCCCAAGCTTATTGGATCACCATCTGGTTTAAGTATTAGGAATGACATAGGCAAATTTCAATGTGCGTGGAAAAAGTTCCAGAGGAAAAAAAACACAGCCGGAACAACAGTACAATGCTTGTCATATTTAGACTTTGAAGCCGATTTTCCTAGAATTGCATTCGATATTTTTCTACGACATTCTAAGTAAAAGTGACAGACATTTGGAATTTGCAACAAGACTTAGCAGGTCAATTTTATGTTAACTCTCTAATGAGTGTAACTTCTCAATTGATCATTTTCGAAAAAAAATATTTTCGGGCAAAGCATGCTTAAAATCTGCCTGAAGCTGCACCCTGTCCCCCTGGGTAAAGAGATACGTTGTACTCTTGAATTTGAGCTGTTCAGATATTTATAAAAGCATTATTTTTACCAACAACTAGCTGGGTATTATCTTCAGTAAAAAAAAATGAAAAAGCATTTAGCCGTAACTATTTACAATATTACTCATATATCATCGGTGGACAGAAAAAGCCTCGAATCTGTATATCTTTTTCTCTGTTTTTATTATTATTATTATTTTTTCACGAAAATCCTTTGAATAGATTTCTGTATTGACCACTATGAGATAAATATGTTGGTCCAAAAATTTAAGCTATGTGTACCATGGGTCTGAAGGGATAGGCCTCTGAAAAATCTCGTGGTAATTGCATTTTTATATTCATGTTTTACCGGTCTCCTCAATACGAATTTCAAAATACACACGAAATTTTTACAGTTTATTAACCAAAACAAACAAGTTTTTTCAACTGAAAGTAAGGAATAATACTAAAACTCAAAAGGAAAAATAAATTAATCCGTAAATAAGGGGCGTCCCCCCTCCTCAATCCATCGCTCTTCATGCTAAAGTTTTTTTAGTACTTGTAGAAGAGCCTATTATTTTACTTAAACAGCCCTAGTGTTTCATGAAACGTCCTTAAAGAATTGAGACAAAAACTCAAACTTTAGCGTAAAGAATAAGGGCATTTAACATTAAAAGTGAGTGTATATCCCTAAACTCAATGATAGGCATGATAGAATTTATCCGTAAATAAATATATATAATTAAAAATGACGAGTTTGATTCTGTTTTGGCCCTCCATTCTTTTAAAATCCGTATCATTTAGCTTTTTATGACGAGGCAAGCTTTAGTTTCCAATGCAAATTGTTTGCACATATCTCACAGGGAGGCAATTGAAACTAAATACACATACATAAAGACCGTGTTTGAATGGAGATTTTCTGGGAATATTTTTATAAACTGAATTTATGATGATTTTAATGCAAACGAAAAGCAAATAGTGTTCTTTCTCATTCAAAAAAACCAAGATCAATTGACTGTATTAACAAAAATCAGATAAATAGAGGTACTTCGTTAATCGCTAGGGACAGAATTCTTGCCCAGTTTAAGTTAATATTGAAAAGTCATTCATTTGTTCCGGCTTTTTTTTTTTTCAGTGTTTTCCTCTGTCCATTTTTAGACTTTTAATCAAAAGAAATGGCATCTTCTGTGCTGATCACTGAGGACGGCTTGACAGAGGTCTTTGGCGAAATATCCGCTTCTGTCTTTTCGCTTCACATTTTTCCAACTAGCCAAAATCACCCTAGTTTTTTGGTTTCTTAGTTATATTAATTTAAATCTTTTTCTTTTTTTTATCACCCATCACTGCACACTGCGCAGTTATAGAAGTATGGCTCATCCCTAAAAATAGAGTAATCTGATCACATATTATAAACCTTTCAGATCGCAGGATTAAAATATAGATACAAAATATTTGGAGAAAAAAAAATTCGAAACTTTTCAGACGTTGCAGGAAAAAAACCTTTGCTGGTATCGAAAGCTGATCGATTTTTTTTAATATGCCAAAAAATTACCAAAAGATTGCCCCTGCTTCTTTTTGGTAGACAAACTTTTTTGACATTACCAAGCTGAATAATTCACTCGAAGACAATTTGACAAAATCCATACTGAAATTCTCTGAAAAAACAAAAAAATCACTTAAGGACCCATTGACAATGAGTTTTTTAATAATACCCATGCTTCGCTAGCGCTAATTTGGGCCAATAAGATTTTTCGTTGAATTTTCTGACTGACTGAAAAATTCTTTGAAAAATTCTGATTGATTCAAAATAAATGTTACATACGTCTTAATATTATTAAAATTGTATTGTGAATGGGCCTTTAAGAGTAGTACTAATGATCAAAAACAAGATAAGTACCAAAATCCAAAGTGTTTGCTACAAAAGAAGATTTGTAAATTAGATTGAAAAGGAGCAATCAACCTATATCTTGTTTTTTCACTTCTGTTTTTTTTTTTTTTTTTTAATCCCACTCCTCTCCTATCAGTGACCTTCCAATTTTGTCTTTACAAATATCTCATAATTTATCTAATGTCACCTACTCTTTTCTTAATAAAAATAACTTCTTCAAAAACTTAATTTATTAATATTACATAAAAACTGAGCATTCCAAAAATATACTAGGGCATAAAAATAGAGGTATACTACATTTCAATTTTCTTATACATTTTAGGTTCATCCGATATCTCAGGCTGCCCTTCCCCCTTAGGGCACCCCTTCCATCGTGACCTTAAAATACACATTTCACTTCCGTTATTAAATTGGGCACAAAAAAGCTACTTGCCTATTACAGGTTTTATGCTGCATCAGCACCATTAAATTTTGTAAAAAAAAAAAAAAAAAAAAAAAAAAAAAAAAAAAAAAAAAAAAAAAAAAAAAAAAAAAAAAAAAAAAAAAAATAAAAAGAAGAATTTGCTGATATGTTTTTGTGTTTCGCACCATGAAGTCCGTATTTTTAAAAAAAGAAATCTCAGGAGTGCTAAACAATCTGATTGAGATAGAAACTTGCACGTCGCTAGTAATGGTAATGACAGACAAAACAGTTCTATATCCTGGCATGGACTTTGTTTTGCATCAAAAAGGCTGATAATCAGGCATTTCCCGATGCGATCTTCATTAGATTTAAATAAAAAAAACAGGTTTTTTTTTAACTGAAAGTAAGGAGCGACATTAAAAAGACTTAAAACAAACAGAAATTATTTCCGTATGTGAAGGGGCTGTCCCCTGCTCAATACCTCGCTCATTACGCTAAAGTTTTTAACTGTTTTAAAAAATAAAAGTTGTGTGACAGATTATGGTTTAGTTTTAGATACTGTTTTAAAAATAAAGTTGTGCGACAGATTAAAACTTTAGCGTAAAGAGCGAGGTATTGAGGAGGGGACAGCTTTTTATTTAATTTCTGAACGTTTTTGAATTAATGCAGCTTTGATTTTTGGCTCACCGTACATGAATAATTAAAACGAAATTTGCATATTAATTTTGCTTTTTTGGCTAAATGGCTTTCTCGAAATTTTGTTCTGACGTAACTTAAGATTTAACTTACGTAACGAACTTCTATATTCGTATGTTTTATTATGTATATTAGGGAGTTTTGCCCCTAGTCGATACCTTGCTCTTTTACGCTAAAGTTCGAATTTTGTTCGAATCACACCCCCTTTGAATCACAAAGGCCGGTTAATTAGAATAGATAGCTTTTTGAAACTACTAAAAAAAAAACTTTAGCGAAAAGGGTGAGGTATTGGACTAGGGGGCGAACCCCCCCTCATGTCTTTTGTTTCTGTTTTTTAAGTTTTTAATTTTGCTCCTTACTTTCAGTTGAAAAAACTAGTTTTTTTTTATTTAATTTCTGATCGTTTTTTATATAATGCTGGGATATCCGGCACCCCCTTTATAGAAAATGTCCCTCCCCCCAATGAAAAATCCTCCATGGAAGGATCCTCCCCCGTAACCCCCTCCTCCAACATCCCCCCCCTACCAGAAAAAATCCCTCCTGAAACGTCTTTATACTTCACATTAACCAATACTATGTAAACAATCTGCAAAGTTCATAGCTTCCAGCCCTTCCCCCGGAAAAAACTGTGGGGGATTAAGTCATCCTCAAAGACATATTTATTAGATTTTCGACGATACTTGACAAAATGCCTATCTTAAAATTTTGATTGGGGGACCTTTGGGGAAAAATGAGCGTGGGAGGCGGCCACGTGGCCCTCCAATTTTTTTGGTCACTTAAAAAGGGCACTAGAACTTTAATTTCCGTTCAAGTGAAGCCCTCTTACAATATTCTAGGACTACTAGATCGATACGATCACCCCTGGGAAAATAAAAAAGAACAAACAAACAAAAAAACAAATAAACACGCATCCGTGATCTTTCTTCTGACAAAAAAAATACAAAAATTCCACACTTTTGCAGATAGGAGCTTGAAACCTCCGCAATAGGGTTTTCTGATACGCTGAATCCGAGGGTGTGATTTTCCTTAAGGTTTTATATCTTTTAGGGGGTGTTTCTCCTCCTTTTTTTTCTAAAATCAGGCAAATTTTCTCAGGCGTGTAACTTTTGATGGGTAGGACTATAAACTTAATGAAACTTATATATTTGAAATCAACATAAAAATCTGATTCTATTGATGTATCTAAGGGTATCAAATATCCGGTTGTTAGAGTTTTGGTTACTATTGAGCCGGGTCGCTCCTTACTTACAGTTCGTTACCACGAAAGCTCAGCCGATAGAAATACCTGTTAAAATTCAAACTCAGAACGACCAGAACTTACTATTAACGAATAAATGAAACCAAAAAAACCACGAACAGAAATTAAATAAACAATCATAGCAAGTAACATACAACAAGTAATAAAATAAATGAATAAATAGATCTTAAAGCGAGTAATCCTTCGATTGAATATGAAAATCAAGCTTAAACGAAAAAAAATATTTTGCTATTGAAGTATAAATGAAACTTAAAACGAAGAGAAATTAAATAAACAATCAATGCAAAGAAACATAACTTAAATTGAATCTGCAAACGAACAAACATCCTACAAACAAGAGTTGGGTATCGCCTCCTTCTCTCACTGTAAAAGTCTAAAATCTACTGCGTCATTACACTGCAATCAAAAGTTTATGCGAGCATCCCTTCCAAAACAACCATATTTGCCCCAGGGCATATCTTACAACGCTAACCCTCGGGCCCTGGGGGGGACATTGCTCTGTCGACACCGAGTTTTTGTTATCTTAACTGTGAACTATTTTTAACAAAATATCTACCTCAAAATTTTTTATCTGATACATTTAGGACGTGGAGGGGGAGGGGCTAATTGTCCTCTAATCTCTCTCGACTCTTAAAAAGTGAACAAGAACTTTTCAATTTCCAATCAAATGATTCCTCTCCGAAGTTTATACAAGCATCCCTTCCATAAAAACGATATATGCCCCCAGAGCATTACTTACAACGCCTGCCTCCGGTTCAAGGGGGTTGCGTCGAAAACAGGAGTTAATATGCCCTTAAATCTCTTGACTCTTTTAAAAGTGAACTAGAACTTTCAATTTCCAATCAAATGAACCCAATATGAAGTTTATACAGGCTTCCTTTTTCCTAAGAACCATACATGCCCTTAGGGCATAAACTTAGAACACCTTCTCCCAGGGCCCTGGGGGCTGTATTGACACCGGAATTTTTCTTATCCGACCTCTTGAACTATTTTTTTTTTTTTGACAAAAGTCTATTTCAAAATTTTTATCAGATGAGTTTGGAAAAAAAAAGAAGGCGTGAGGGGGGCTAGTTTTTTTTTTTTTTTGCCCTCGGATCCCTTTGGACTATTAAAAAGTGAATTCGAACTTTAAATTTCCAATCAAATGAGCCCTCTCTGTAGTTTACACGAGCATCCCTTTCATAAGAACCATATATGCCCCAGGGCATTACTTACAACGCTTGCCCCGGGCCTGGGGGGTTGTGTCGACACCTGAGTTTTTTGTTGTGGTCTGACTATTGAATTTTTTTTAACTAAATGGGTATCTCAAAACTTTTATCGGATGCATTCGGGAAAAAGGGGCGTGGAGGGGGGGGGGTCGCTAGTTGCCTACAATCTCTTTTAGTCTCAAGAACTGATCTAGAATTTTCAATTTCCAATCAAATTAGCCCTCTCTGATGTATTTACGAGCATCCCTTCCATAAGAACCATATATTCCGCAAGGGCATAACTTACAACGCCTGCCTTCGGGCCCTGGGGGGGCTGTGTCGACCCCGGAGTTTTCGTTATATGGTCTTTGAACTATTTAAACAAAAATGGCTTTCTCAAAGTTCTTATCAGATGGGTTTGAGAAAAAAGCACGTGGAGGGGGGGGGGCTTGATGCCCTCCAATATCTTTTGACTCTTAAAAAGTGAACTAGAACTTTCAATTTCCAACCAAATCAGCCCTCTTTGAAGTTTATACGAGCAAGGCACCCTTCCATAAGAACCATATATGTCCCCAGGGCATAACTTACAACGGCTTCCCTCGGGCCCTGGGGGTCGTGTCGACACCAAAATTTTTGTTATATCATCTTTGAACTATTTTTAACAAAAATAGCTATCTCAAAATTTTTATCGATGCATTTGGGAAAAAAGGGTGAGTGTGGGCTGGTTACCCTCCAATATCTTTTGACGCTTAAAAAGTGGAACTAGAGAACTTTCAATTTCCAATCAAATGAGCCCTCTCTGAAGTTTACACAAGTATTCCTTTCCACATGAACAATATAAGCCCCCACGGCATAACTTTTAACCCTTGCCCTGAAGACCTTGGGGGGAGTGTCATGCTCAAAGATATAATTTCGAGAACTTTCAACTATGTTGAACAAAATAGCTATCTCAAAATTTTGATTGGATGTTTTGGGGAAATGGTGGGCGAGAAAAAGGGGTGCTAGTTGCCTTCCAATTACTTTCGACTATTAAAAAGGGCACTAGCCATTACAATTTTCTAATCGAATGAGCCTTTTTTCGATGTTTCTACGACAACGTTTTTTCTATAAGAACCTTAATATGCCCAAAGGGCATAACTTACAACCCTTGCCCTGGGGGCTGTTTGGGGGGGGGGATTTGTCCATCCTCAAAGACGTAAATTCCCATAAATTTCAATATGCCACGTTGAACAAAATGGCTATCTCAAAATTTTGATTGGATTTGTTTTGGGGAAATGGTGGGCGTGAGAGGGGTGTTAATTATCCTCCAATCACTTTTGACTATTAAAAAGCGCACAATCCCTTCTAAATTGCCAATCGAATGAGCCCTTTTCCAGGTTTCTATGACAACTTCTTCGATACGAAGTGCCCTAGTCTAAAACCAAGAAACCAAAAAAAAAAAATTAAAAACTAATACATTGTGCCAACATCGTTCATTACTTAAGCATCATTACTTCATTAAGTTTCTACAACATCATTATCCATAAGAACCTAACATTAAAAAGCGATCTAGAACTTTTCAATTCCAATCTCTGAAGTTTATACGAGCATTTCTTTCACAAGAACCATATATGCCCCCAGGGTATAACTTATAAAACCCCTTGCCCCTGAAGACTGTGGGGGGAGTGTCCTGCTCAAACATATAATTTCCAGAACTTTCAACTACGTTGAACAAAATGCTATATCAAAATATTGATGCATGTGTTTGGGGAAATGGTGGCGTGGAAGGGGTGTTAGTTGCCTTCCTATCACTTTCGACTATTAAAAATGAATTTGAATTTCCAATCGAATGAGCCTTTTTTGAAAAAGTTTCTACGACAAAGCTTTCTATAAAAAAGCTATATGCCTTCAGGGCATAACTTACAACCTTTGCACTGGGGCTGTGGGGGAGTGTCCTCCTCAAAAACATAATTTCTATCTGGAAATCAACTACGTAGAACAAAATGGCTATCTCAGAATTTTGATTGGATGTGTTTTGGGGAATTGTGGGCGTGGAAGGGGTGTTCCGTTGCCTTCCAATCACTTTTAAACGCTTAAAAAGGGTATTAGAACTCTCGATTTCCAATCGAATAAGCCCCCTTTGAAATTTTTACGATGACCCCCTTCCATATGAAGTGGTATTAAAAAATAATAATAATAAAACATTGGAGCCGTTTATGGCCTTTACTACAGACAACGCTATACAGTTGCCTCTGATAATAGCTAATGCTTATACTACTACTACTACTACTACTGCTACTTCTACTGAAAGCTCATGCAGCAGCGAGCCCGCCTGAGGGTTAAAAAGCTGGGAACGCTCCTTCATCCCGATATGTTTCAAAGCTTCCCTCTTTACACCCTCCTAAGAATATCAATACAGTAACGTGCTAGCTGTATAAGAGATAAAAAAACAAAATAGAGGGCAAGTTCTCGCTTCTGCTCCCTATTTATTTCGTTTGATTTTGAAAATCGCATGAATCCAAAATAGGATAATTTTTGGGCCCTGTTAACAGCAATGTCTAACACAAGTTGTTTCAAAATCCATATTACCTGTATGGTAAGCTGACAAAAACTGGATCAGAGGCAACGCTATAGCGTTACCTATAGTTACAATATTTTATTATTTTATATTGAAGTATAGTTCAATACTTCAATATTTTATTACTATTTTATATATTATTATTTTTTTTTCCCAGTGGCACTTCATATGGAAGGGGGTCATCGTGTAGAGAATTTCAAAGAGGGCTCATTCGATTGGAAATCAAGAGTTCTAATGCCCTTTTTAAGTGTCAAAAGTGATTGGAAGGCAACGAAACACCCCTTCCACGCCCACCATGTATCCAAACACATCCAATCAAAAATTTTGAGATAGCCATTTTGTTCTGCGTAGTTGATTTCCAGATATAAGTTATGTTTTTTGAGGAGAACACTCCCCCAGAGCCCTCAGGCAAAGGTTGTAAGTTAGGCCCCTGAGGGCATATAATCTTTTTATAGAAAGCTTTGTCCGTAGAAACTTCAAAACGGCTCAGTTCGATTTGAAATTAAAAGGCTAGTGCCTTTTTTTAATAGTCGAAAGTGATTGGAAGGCAAATAAAACCCCTTCCACGCCCACCATTTCTCCAAAAAACATCCAATCAAAATTTTGAGATAGCCATTTTATTCAACGTGGTTGAAAATTCTGGAAATTAGGTCTTTGAGGGATGACAATCCCTCCCCAACACCCTCAAGGCAAGGGTTGTAAAGTTTATGCCCCTGTGGGCATATAAGGTTTATGTAGAAAGCGTTGTCGTTAGAAACTTCAAAAGGGCTCCTTCTATTAGAAATTTTTTTAATGGCTAGTAACCTTTTTAATAGTCGAAAGTGATTGGAAGGCAACTAACACCCTTCCTCACCAACCTTTCCCCAAACACATCCAATCAAAATTTTGAGATAGCTATTTTGTTCAACATAGTTTGAAAGTTCTGGAAATTATATCTTTGAGCATGACACTCCCTCCCAAGGTCTTCAGGGCAAGGGTTATAAGTTAAGCCTTGGGGGCATGTATTGTTCTTGTGGAAGGAACAGTCGTATAACTTCAGAGAGGGCTCATTGATCGGAAATTTGAAAGTTCTAGTCCACTTTTTAAGCGTCAAAAGCTATAGGAGGTTAACCAGCCCCGACCCTCACCCTTTTTTCCAAATACCATCCGATAAAAATTTTAAGATAGCTATTTTTTTTAAAAATAGTTTCAAGGATAATATAAACAAAAACTGCTCGGTGTCAACACAGCCCCCCAGGGGGCCCGGGGGGCAGGCGGTTGCAAGTTATGCCCTGGAGGCATATATGGTCTCTATGGAAAGGATGCTCGTATAAACTTCAAAGAGGGCTGATTTGATTGGAACCTTGAACGTTTCTAGTTCACTTAGTAAGAGTCAAAAAGAGATTGGAGGACACGTAGCCCCCCCCCCCTCTCCACGCCCTCCTTTTCCTCAAATTCCATCTGATAAGAACTTTGAGATAGCCATTGTCTTTTATAGTTCAGAAAGACCATATAATGAAAACTACGGGGTCGACGCAGCCCCCCAGGGCCCGAGAGGCAGGCGTGGTAAAATTATGCCCTGGGGAATGTATGCGTTCCTTATAGAAAGGGATGCTCCGTAAATACATCGAGAGAGAGCTAATTTGATTTGGAAATTGAAAGTTCTAGTTCAGTTTTTGAGAGTTAAAAAGAGATTGAGAGGGCACTTAACTAACCCCCCGCCCCCCCTACAAACCGCCCTTTTTTCCCAATGCATCCGATAACAGACTATACTAAGATAAGCCATTTAGTTAAAAAATGGTTCAACAGTCAGATAACCAAAAACTCAGGTCTCGACACAACCCCCCAGTGGACCGGGGGCGAGGCGTTGTAAGTTATGCGCCTGGGGCATATATGGGTTTTTTATGAGAGGGATCCTCGTGGTAAACTCTAGAGAGGGGCTCATTTTGGTTAAAAAATTTAAAGTTCGAGTTCACTTTTTAATAGTTCAAATGAGCATCCGAGAGGGCAACTAGCCCCCCTCACGCCTTCTTTTGTCCAAACTCATCAGATGTAAAATCTTTGAGATAGAAAATTTTTTGTTTGGAAAAAAAATAGTTTCAAAGGTCGGATAAAAAAAAAATTAAAGGTGGTCAATACAGCCCCCAGAACCCTGGTGCGAAGGCGCGTTCTAAAGTTATGCCCTAAGGGCATGTATAGTTCTTCAGGAAAAGGAAGCCACCGTATAAAGTTCCTAGAGGGTTTCATTTGGATTGGAAATTGAAAGTTCCTGTTCACTTTTAAAGGGTCAAGAGATTTCAGGGCAAACTAGCCCCCCCCCCATGCCATTGTTTCTCCCCAAATCCATCTGGCTGCAAATTTTGAGATAGCCAGTTTTTTTAAAAATGTTTACAAAATTAGAACAAAAACTTTTTTACGGTGTCAACACAACGCCCCAGGGCCAAGGGGGGTAGGCGTTTTGTAAGTGGTGTCATGAGGGCGTGTATGGTTTCCTTATGAAAGGGATATGTTCGTAATAAACTCTCAGAGAGGGCCTCATTTGATTGGAAAAAATGAAAGTTTCTAGTTCTTTTTTTAAGAGTTAAAAAGATATACGAGGGCAACTAGCCCCATTCCTCCCCCACCCCACCCTTTTTTTTCCCAAGCCCTATCCGATAATTTTTTTTAAATATCCATTTCATTAAAAATAATTCAAAGGTCAGATAAGAAAAAACTCCTGTGTCGAACGCAACCCCCCATGAACCGGAGGCAGACGTGGGTAAGTAATGCTCTGGGGCATATATCGTTTTTATGGAAGGAACTGCTTTGTTATAAACTTCGTTGAGGGTTCCTTTGATTAGAAATTGAAAGTTCTTGTTCACGTTTGGAGAGTCAAAAGAGATTTGAGGGCAGACTAGCCCTCCCCCTGTACGCCCCTCAAGGTATCAGGATAAAAATTTTGAGGTAGGATCGTTTTGTTAAATAATAGTTCAAAAGTTCAGATAACAAAAACATCCGGTGTCGACACAGCCCCCAGGGCCCGAGAGAGTCAAGCGTTGTTAAAATATGCCCTGGGGGCATATATGGTTGTTTTGGGAGGTATACTCGTATAAACTTTTGATTGCAGTGTAATGACGAAGTAATTTTTAGAACCTTTACAGTGAGAGAAGGGGGGCAATACCCAAACTCTTGTTTGTAGTGATTTTTGTTCGTTTTCAAGCTTGATTTGCATATTCAATTAAAGTTTCATTCGGTTGTAAGATTTATTTATTCATTTAAATTAATATATGTTGTATGTGTTCTTTGCATTGATTGTTTATATAATTCTCTTCGTTTTAAGTGTTTCATTTATACTTCAAATAGCAAAATAGTTTTTGTTCGTTTTTACACTTGATTTTCATATTCAATCGAAAAGCATTACTGTGACTTTAACATCTATTTTATTCTTTATTTTATTATGTGTTGTATATTGATTTGCATGATTGTTTATTTAATTTCTGTTCGTTTGGGTTTCATTTATTCTTTAATAGTATTTTATGGTCGTTTTTGAAGTTTGAAATTTTAACAGGTATTTATAATATCGGCTGAGCTTGAGGCTTAAAATGGCCTTTACTTTTCATTGAAAAACTTATTTTTCGGAATTTTTTTTTTTAATTAAATCTAATGAAGAAGGCAATCGGGAAATTCTGATTATCAGCCTTTTTGATGCAAAAAAAAGTCCATACAGGATATAGAACTGGTTTGTCTGTCATTACCATTACTAGCCACGCGCAAGTTTCTATCTCAATCAGATTATTTAGCACTCCTGAGATTTCCATTTTTTCAGGAAACACCGCACTTTGTGGTGCGAAACACATAAAACATATCCGCAATTCTCTTCTTTTCTTTTTTTTTTTTTTTTACAAGACTTAATGGTGCTGATTGCATACATAAAAACCTGTAATGGCAACTTATTTCTGTGTCCAATTTTAACACTAGTGTTGATTTACATGACTATATTAATAGTAAATCAACACTCGTAGATTATAAAATCTGACACTACGATCGCATGCACAAAGACGTCTGAGACAAACAACAGTGGCTAAGTCATTTAGATAAATTATGAGATAATTTGTAAATAAATTTGAAGGTCACTGAGAGGAGAGGATGGTGGGATTAAAAAAAAAAAAATAACAGAAATGAAAACACAAGATATAGGTTGATTGCTCCTTTTCAATCTAATTATACAAATCTTCTTTTGTAGCAAACGCTTTGGATTTTCGGTACTTATCTTGTTCTTCAATCATTGGTACTGCTCTTAAACGCCCATTCACTATTTAATTTTTAATAATATCAAGACTTAATGGTAACATTTATTTGAATCAATCAGAATTTTTCAAAGAATTTTTCAGTCAATCAGAAAATTCAACGAAAAATCTTATTGGCTCAAATTAGCGCTAGCGAAGCATGGATATTAGTAAAAAACTCATTGTCAATGGGCCTTAAGTGATTTTTTTGTAGTTTTTTCAGAGAATTTCAAGTATAGATTTCGTCAAACTGTCTTCGAGTGATTTATTCAGCTTGTAATATCAAAAAAGTTTTGTCTACCAAAAAGAAGCAGTGGCAATCTTTGCCATCTTTTTTGCCCAGAAGCAGTGGAAAAAACAGCAAAGGTTTTTCCTGCAACGTCTGAAAAGTTTCGTGTTTTGTCTCCAAATATTTTGTAATCTATATTTTTAATCCTGCGATCTGAAAGTTATAATATGTGATCAGATTATTCTATTTTTAGGGGGAAGCGCTTATTTCTATAACTACTACTACTACTACTACTACTATAACCTAACTCACTCACAGCAGCACCAAGCAGCCTGAGGCCCAACACAGAGCTAACGCACGCTTCTCCTCCACCCCAATCTATTCAAAAGGAGCCTACCTTTTTTACACCCACCCACGAATTCCCATTTCCATTAAATCTTTCTTTATGACGTCCTCCCAACCCCAGAAAAGGACGACCTGCTTTTCCTTTTAGCCCTAGACGTTGGCCGAAAAGAACAATTTTCGGGCAATCTGTCATCCTTCATCCGCAACTAAAAAACACGTTGCCCTAGCCACCTCAACCTTTCTTTCATCATAGCCCTAGAGAGCGGTATTGTACCACATTTTTTCGTATAGCCCTATTGGTTTTGACATAACGGTCAGTCAGCGGGTACCCAGAACAATCCTTAAGCAATTTCTCTGGAAAACATCTAGCAAATCTTCATCCGGCTTTTCGGAGCGTCTATTCTTCAGAGCCATATTTTGACCAGTGTCACCCACTGTAGCTTTCTAATAACTCTCTAAATCTTGGTTGGCAGACTGTATCTTCCTATTCTTCCAAAACTTTTTTTTAACTGTTAAAACACACCCTGAGCATTAGGCTAGTTCTACTTTTAACATCTTTCACTGCTTCCCACCATCATTACTAATATATACTACCAAGGTAAGTGAAGCTGCCAACCTGATCAACACTCTTTGTATACCCAACGTCACCGTTTCATCTTTCAACTTATTCCTAGCCTTAGTGACTTAGTCCTTTCTTAACATTAATTTTTCAAACCTATTCTAGCACCCTGTAATCCGCAAAACCTCTAAAACTTCATTCATTTGCTCACACTTTCATCTAGGATGCTTCAATCATCAGCATAATATAAGGCCAGGAGACTTTTTCCTTACCCATTTGAGTCCGTGGTCTCCCATTGCCATTTCCTGTGCTCCTTAAGACAAAGTCCATCAAACTAATCCATATAAAGGGGGTAGAACACAAACCCTGCTTAACTCCTGATTTAATACAAAACGCAGCTGCTAGCCTCCATTTCTACTACCTTAACCGGCAGCAGTGTTTATTATCATCTATAGCACTAATCACTTTAATGTGTTTGTCTACTATACCCTATACAAGTATAAAACCTTTACTAACAAGCTTCTTCCTGTCAACAGAATCGAACGCTTGCTCGTAGTAATCTATAAAAACTGAGGACCAAGGTGTTTGAAAACTCAGGCACTTCTTCATTAGTAGCATAAGAGTGGAAAATTTGGTTGACACATCCTCTACCTTTTCTAAAACCGCACTGGTCTTCTCATAAAAAAACTTTGTTAACGGCATCCTCTCAGGCTAAAAAGTATCCTATTTACTAAAGTGATTTACCTACCTACAGAGGACCAGACTATGCCTCGGGAGTTACCACACTTCACTTTTATCACCTTTCTTATAAAGTGGCTTAATTTAAGGTCTTTCCCAAAAATCTTTAGTACTTCCCCCTTTTCAAAAATCAGAGTCATAATCTTCAGTAGCTTATTTCTAACCTCCAGAAACCACCATATTTAAGAAAACTCATTTACCACCCTATCAGAAACCCTGAATCCTTATTATTTTTTAATCATTTTAGCGCTTGTCGCTAATTCCTCCCTCATCAAAACAAATCTTCCTTCACATCCAAGGTTTTCACAAACTGTTTTTAATTCCTCTATATCTTTTCCTGTAACTTTATCTTCGGTTAAGCCCAATTCTCAAAATGTTCGGCCCATCTCTCTTTAGTTATTTCCTTATCGCTAATTACTGCCCATTCCTATCTTCAACTGGGGCCAAGTTCGGATTAACTACTCCATCTCAATTTGGTTAACATGAAAGTACAGTATTTTATACTATTATGGCCGTCTAGATGCATCTTCTCGAATCCGCGGCAATTTTATTCCATGGCCTCCACTTCACACCTCCTTAGTTAGTTCATATGTTATATGCTTTTCTCCACGTTTCCTTTACATTCCTTTAGTTTCATTATGACCTATCACGCAGATAATTATTTGTTCAAAGTCCTTTCTTTCTTTCTATTAAACATAACGGTTTTCACTAATAATTCTTAGCTGCAGTGTCTAGGCTTTATTCCCTAAGACTAGCAACTTCACAAATTATTTTTCTAAAATTACTCCCAACCCATCTTCCCACATTATCAAATTTAAACTCTCAAGTTTAGAATTTAACTGTTCTCTGGAAAGTTTCTCTTTAAATTCTCATCCATCCCCTGGAGTCTTACCAACATCATAACTTCCCCGGAGGTAGTTACTCTTCCGATATTTCAGCCTTTAAATTAACCCTGGAACACTACTAGATGGTGATCTTTACTTTTAACATCAATAACGGCACTCCTATATACCTATGTCTTGTATTGATCCTGCCAGTCTTCGGTTTACGATAACATAATCAATAGGTTTGCTGTCTTACCATCACGTGAATAA